>PVIC010011664.1:0-40888 GCA_004025085.1 Thryonomys swinderianus | reverse complement strand
AAAAAAAAAAAATAGGACTGTTTTGAAACAATAAACCTGCTGCAAAACAGGTTAGGTAGAACTCTTGGAGACACTGGCTTAGCCAGAAACTTTAGGAACAAAACCTCTACAGCATGAGAACCAGCAGAAAGAATCAAAAAATGGGATCTCATCCTACTAAAAAGCTTCTGCACAGCAAAAGAAACCACTGGCACCGAGTGAAAAGACAACCAACAACATGGGGAAAAATCTTTACCAGCTGTTTCCTCAAAGGGTTACTATCTAGAATATATAAAGAACTTAAACAAATCAGGCCCCCAGTTTAAAGACCCAATTCATAAACAGGCATCTGAAATGAATAGACACTTCTCAGAGGAAGAAGTAAAGGCAGCTAAGAAGCATATGAAGAAATGTTCAACATCACTGGTCATTTGAGAGATGCCGATGAAAACAACACTGAGATTTTATCTAACTCCACAAAGAATTGCTGCTATTGCAAAATTAACCAATAATAAATGCTGGTGAGGCTGCGGGGAGAAAGGAACCCTTCTCCACTGTTGGTGGGATTCTAGACTTGTGCAATCATTGTGGAGATCACTGTGGAGATTCCTCAGAAAACTAAGATCAGAGGTCCCATTTGACCCTGCTAGGAATATACTCAAAAGAATTAAAAGAATCATATCATAAAGACATATGTGCACCTATGTTCTTAGCAGCCCAGCTTGTGATAGTCAGATCCTGGAAACAACGCACACGCCCATCAATGGAGACTGGTTAAAGAAGATGTGGGTGTTTTTATATAAAAAGGAGTATTACTCTGCCATAAAGAATGACAAGTTTCAGTCATTTATGTGTAATGGACACACCTTGAGGACACACTAATAAGTGAAATAGATAGATCACAGATATGTAAATACCGTATCTTTTCTCTGGTATGAGAAACTGTAGATATAAATGAGTTCTAGAATGTATGTAGATTTTGTGAAATAGAAATATTCAAAGGGAATGTGATGGGGAAAGTAATGAGGGGAAAGAATAAATATGATCTGAAAAGAAAAAGAAAGCACATGTACATAGTGGGTGGTGGGTTGTGGGGTGGGTAGGGATATGGGTAAAAATGAGAATTAACTCGTGTCATATACTGGTACAAATTCCCCAGTGTTGAGTGTGATCATGAGCTGTCTATAAAATGTACCAATAAAGAACTCAATTTTTAAAAAGTAGAACTGTTTTAATCCCCTGGAAAATCCTCTTCAGCTCACAGTGAGGATAGTGACGAGCAGGGACAGACATCAGTTCGCCACAGCTCAGCCTACTTGGGGCCAAGGGTCCCCACACCGTCACTGCGATCTTTTTCTCCTCTCTTCTCTCTCTCAGTCTCTCACAGCACTGCTCCTCCTGCCTCATTCTCCTCTCCTCCATCTTTCCCTTCTTTCTCACCTCCTGAACTTCATGTATACATAATTTTTTTCAAAGCAAGTCCTCAGTTCTCCTCTTCCTGACTAAAGGAGTTGTCTATATATCTCTTAACAGATGGATGGAAAAAAAAATATGGTATTTATACACAGTGGAGTACTACCCTGCTCTGAAGAATAAACCTGAGTCATTTGTAGAAAAATGGGTGCACCTTGAAACCATAATGTTAAGTGGAATAGATCACACATACAAGCTTAAAGAGTACATGATTTCTCCTTCACAGAATGACTAAACTGAAGAGCAAAATAAAAGGCAGATAATAGGATAGATTTTAACAAGTGGAAAAAGAACCAAGAAATGGAGAGAGAGAGAGAGAGAGAGAAAGAGAGAGAGAGAGAGAGAGAGAGAGAGAGAGAGAGAGAGAGAGAGGAGGAAAGGGAGACAGACAGACAGAAAAAGAATTAAAATGTATTGTACACATTTACTGACTCCCCCATGACAAATGCAATCATTACGTGTAGCAAAGATGGACTAATAAACATTTTAAAAACATTTTAAAGGGAGTTGTGGGCCTCTTAGTCTGAATGAGACCTGCTTGTTTCCCAAACCTAAGTCACCTAAGTCATTATTTCCTCTAAGCTACTGGGAGAGGAGGCTGGTGGCGGGGCCTGCCGGCCCTCAGACCTCTCAGCCCTAGCTTTCCCTGAGCACATGTCCAGCTCTGTGCAGATGGCCCTCCCTTCAGCACCACACCAGAGTTTAAATGCTGTGACAACTGAGGACTTCAGAGGAACAGGAATCCAGGTGCCCTGGTTACCCTGGCCGGAGGCCTCGAAATTCCCCCTTTATCTCCTTCTGAACCTTGGCCTACAAGAGTGAGCATAGCCACTTGGCCAGTAGAAGCTCCATTCTGATCTTCACAGGGCCTGAGCTCCACCTCTAGGTGAGAGATACCTGGGGAGACTTGGTGAAGGTTACCTTGACACCTCCAAAGAGGATCTCGTCCACCTCAGAGTCCACGGCTTTGGTCCGGTAGCGAGTTCTAGTTCGTGATCTGTTGGAGGCGGGGGAAGAGGCGCTCAGGGTACCATTCGCACTTAGCGGCTGCAGGAAGAGTTAGGAAGTATTATCAGTCCAGAGGCTGTCAGTGTGGAGCGGCATCTAGAACCTGGGCAGCCTGAGCTGGGGCCAGGCAGGTGGGCACGAGGGAAAACCACTTAGGAAAAGGCCTGTGCAGACCCTGAGACATGAGGACAAACAGTGACAAGTGGACAGAATCCTGAGACAAATGGGGGGGGGTGTCCTGGCAGGGCTGAAACATACAAACCCTGCAAAAAGAAACATTTCTGTTGTCTCAGAAGCTGGGAAAAGCCAAGCTGCTCATGCAAGCTCAGCAGGGAGAATAAAGAAAATGGGAATGTCAGGGGGAGGAGCCACACTTCACCTCCCCCAGAATCTATACTGCCCTCCTTGCCACTGATCTCAGTCTGAGCCCCAGGACCCCTTCACAAATGCCAAATCAATGACCTCCTTCAGGTCTCGGAGCCTCACAAAGTCATTCACGGTGGGGAACAGAGGACAGAACAGTGTGGAAGTGACCACCTTGCCTGCTGCATGGCCTACGGATGAGGCTCAGCCAACTGTAGGCTATGAATGATTACCAACTACAACTGGGCACACAGCTCATAAGCTCCTAAAATCCACTCTGTGGCTCTCTGCTTCTTCCCAGAACTCCTTTAGTGTGCATTAGCCATTGAACCCCGAGAAACTGTCAGTGTTTGGCAAATTCCTCCATCTAACTGGTGTAGGTGGCGGGGTCCAGCTTTAATAATAGAAGCTGAAAATACCAGGTATTCTCTTGCCTTCCCATTTGGACAAAGGACCCAAAAGAGCTAACGCAATCACCACAACCTGCCAAGGACTAGAGAGCTAGGGCGACAAGAAGCAGAACAAGGAAAGCCTTCCTGTCCCAGCAGCCTCTGGGGCAACGGAGATAAGAGCCGCAGTTCCACGCATCCGAAGCTGCCAACACCGAAGGACTCCCATGTGTCCATGAGCCTGACCAAATCCACTCTGGGTTTTGACTTTGGCCTTGTTTGCAGCCGCAAAGCTTTCCTTTGTTCAGATGTCCCAATAATAGTGTAAAATCCGTGAGCTTTCCAAAGTTCTCTCAGTGCATTCCCTTCTGTGTGAATTCAAGTCTGACTCTGTTGTTAATTACCAAGAACCCAAGCAACCCAACCTCCATTCCCAAAGGTCAGTCCAACCTCAGCTCTGCCCCAAGAGTAGAAAAATCTACCCCCAGGAAGCTGTTTCTGCAAGGACTTTTGGACAACTCCAGCTTAATGGAAAATGGAATCAAATTTCACTTTGCAGGAGGTCACACCATCCCTCCCAGGCCTGTCAACTGGGCTACCCTGGGGGCAGAGCTGGGCACGTTGGGTCCTTCAGCACCTGGGAATCTGCAGCCATCAAGGGGACAGGGTTAACAGAAACGGATCTTGCAGTCCAGGTCACTGAACACGGGACATGTTTTGAAAGCTCTCTGATCTGCCCTCACCAACCAGACCCCCGCAGCACCTGTTCCACCCGTATCAGGTTTTCACGCTAAACTGAACGATTATTCTCCAGCTGGCTCTGTGCTGAACAATGAGCTCCGCGGTGTGTGCCTCTCCCTCGCTGCCTGACACAGCCGGCCAGAGGCTTACAAGAGGGAACCTCCCTTTACATCCTCAGTCGGCCCCAGTACGACAAAGCAGAAAAGCTTGGATTTATTAAAAGGTAAATAGAGCAGCTCCGAGGATGCCTAATAAGAGGTTATTATACAGTGGGTGGTGAGCAACTGTTCCCCGTTCCACCAAAAATAGAATAAAGGAAATGAACAGAAACTGCAGTAGGTGGGATGGAGGCTAAGCAATGGGAATAACTGGAAAAGGTGGGAGGCTTTGGACCATGAAGGATGGTGTGTGTTGCGTGTGTAATAAAAAAAGGGCTCGGTGCCCCGCGCATAGGAAGGAACCAAGAAGCATTTCATGAAGAACAACAGAGACTGAGCAAGATGGCGCGTCAAGGACATCGGCTTAGACCAAGACAGATGCCTTTTGGGGACCCAGCTGCGGGACTCCAAGTCCCTCCACCATTCCACATTTTCCAGCTCGAGTATGTGGTCTGCCATGTGGATACTACCTGGTGAAAGGCTTTGGAGGACAGATGGAAGGTATCAGTACTGTTTTTGCATATGTTTTCCTGTGGCTCACCAAGGGCTCTGCTAGGTTTTCCCTTGTGTGCAGGTGTCCAGCACACCGAACATGCCCAGGGCACAAAGGGCATCTTCTCCTCCCTGGACCCTTGGTACCCAGGTCAGGCAGCGTTCACCACAGGAAATAATCAACGGCCCGAGCTCAAAGTCAGGACAGAGGAAGGAAAGGAGATGACCACAGAAAAGTGGCCACTGGACAGGACAGAGGGAAGCTCTGAGCTCTGGGACTGGGTGTCTGAGAAACCTCATTCAGAAACTGCTGACTGTGAGGCCACAAGCCTTACCCCTAGGGTTAGAATAACCAGTTTTGCCAAGAGTAACAAAAAGCATTAGGGAGATCACTGCATAAATGTACTAGAAAAAAAATGAAGCAGTAATGGAAAGTTGGATCCTTCTGGACCAGAAGCAGTAGCCAAGAGACTCTTTTAGGAGGGGTTTTATTTCTTGTGTGACCAAATAAGTATTGCTAAGTGCCTGAGCACTGGCTAGAGAGAAGCTCTCCTAATCCTCCCAGTAGCTGAGGGGGCTGGGGTTGCAGATTGAGGACAGATAGCTGCCAGTCTTGCTTTGATATATTCACCTGGGTGACTAAGCCAATTCCACCTCCTCCACACATCCACACACCCTACACACTGAACCCAGGGCCTCCTGTATGCTGGGCAAGTGCTATAGCCCCAGGCCTTGGCCATAATCTTCTTATCTCATCCTAGGAACACAGGAATCTGACCAGAGCTGGGGACTCCAAGAGAGACTACAAAGCAGAAAGATTAGCTCATCAAACAGATGAAGGTACTGACGTCAAGAAAATATATTCTAAGGTGGGTATGGTTACATACACCTGTGATCCCAGCACTCTGGGAGGCTGAGGCAGGACGACCTCAAGTCTGAACCTAGCTCGGGCAACTTAGCAACTTAGCAAGACCCTGTCTCAAAATAAAAAATAAACAAAGGGAGGCCGGAGGGTTAGCTCAGCGGTTCCGGTGCCTGCCTCGCAAGCACAAGGTCCTGAGTTTGATTCCCGATGACCACATACAATGTTGGGCATGGAGACTCACGCCAACCAGCAATCAATACCACATACCACAGTGCCAGGCATGGTGGCTCACACCTGTAATCCCAGCACTCGGGAGGCAGAGTCAGGAGGATTGCTGAGTTCAAGGCTTGCCTGGGCTACATAGTGAGCTCAGAGCCAGCCTGAACTACAAAGCGAGACCCTGTCTCAAAAAAAAATAAACAAAGGGCTCAGAAGTACAGTTCAGTGCAAAGGTCCTGGATTCAGTCACCAGTCATGCAAAAGAAAATAAAAAGGAATAAAAGAAAATAAAATACATTCTAAGAAAGATATAAATACTCCTGTGAAAATGTTTGTGACATGGAAAGAATCTTCACAAAAACATTCAACAGTAATTTTAGGCAAGCTTTACCATCTTAAGATGTTTCTGATATTGAGTAATTTTCTACCACGGGTAGGTAACTTTTTATGACCAGGAAGAATAATAAAAAATTATTTTTAGTTGAAAACAAAGCCTAACAGCAGGCCTGCAAGAGAGTGTTGCCCATAAAAACCACAGAACTGCGTATGCCTGGATGTTTAACTCAAACTCAGCAAGACAAAGCTGGAATAGATCGGTGTGGAGTTTCCCTGACGTCAGTGCAACACCTGTCAGCTGAATAGAAACAAAGGTGCGTCCTTTCCTCGGTGGCCTATCCACGCTCAGAGCTAAGCAGAAGGTGTCCCTGCAGAATCACTGTTAGCTGGCAAAGTCAGGCTTCAAACTCCTGGCCTGGTTCTGCTTCCCTTTCTGTGGACGTTAGTGACTAAGAAAAAATGGATAACCACCCCCAGCCCAGGGCCCAGCCCTCTCCCTTTGAAATTATACTTTTTCTTCAAAGGGATTAGGTCGCCATCTGCAGGATGCCACCCGAACATGACATCCTGGTCAGTACGGAGGTCCCTATCTCTCCTACTGCAATTAGACAATATTTTCGTTAGGGTCCTGGATGCCTGCTTAGTTGTGACCCTCCTCATCACCTGTTCTCAATCTTCCACGCTCTTCAAAGCACTAGTATGTACACCACACACACACACACACACACACACACACACACACACACCCCGGCAGTCATCACTGGGCCTTGGTGCGTCTCTCAAGGATCCATAAGCTTCACGAGGGCTCAGTCATCTGTTCAAACCCACGGCTCTGGCCCTTAGAGGAGGTGTTCCTGATCTGGGTCCTCTGCAGCCTGAAAGTCTAATCCAATTGCAACTTATTCACGAGGGCTTAGCGACTTAAAACAACAACTACAACTTGAAAACGGAGAAAAGGGGGTTAACATTCACCATATGCCCTTAGATGGGGTGGTGATAGATCCGCACGTGCATATACACAGCACTGTGCCGAAGGCAGCGTGGATGCAGAACCGGATAAAATGCATAACCAGAAAGGCGCCTCACTGCTGCACCTCAGGGGATCCTCAAAAGCTAGCAACTGCTCTTGGAGGGAGACTTATTTCTTAATGAGCAAAATTCTTTGGGAACCCAGTAAGTCCCACCCACCAAGGGCCCCAAAGCCATCAGAAGAGACTCCTGAGGCTTCGGGACATGAGAAGACGTACCCATGGTCTCTGGTAGTTAATACCGGCACAGGTACAATAACCCGGACCCTGCTCTCGCCAGGGTTCTTCGTCAGCACATCACACGCCACAGTGCCCCCGCACCGAGGCCCAAATTGGCTGGGTGGAGAGGCTGGGACACACCTTTCTCCCCACCTCGCTGCTGCACGCCGCCAATCCCTGCGGACTCCACCCCTCACTCCTCTTTTCAACGCCCCTCTGACGCCCTTTGCTGCTTCTAAAACCGTCCTCCCCACCACAGGCCTTCCTGACCGCAAAGGCGACTGCTGCCCTCCCTCAGCCCCCACTTCACCTCCTCGGAAACCCCCCTCCATTCAGGACACCGAGCCAGGGACCGCCCGGAGCCTCACCATCTCGACGACGCCTCAGTCACCCGCACGGCCGCAGAGCCCGGGTTTTGACGCGTCGCCATAGCAACCACCGCCCTGGGTTTCCGGCCCCGCCCCCTCCTCCCCCCCACCGCCCCGGCGGGGAGGGTCTCGAGGGCGGTCTCCGAGTTGATCCTTCAGGTAAGCAGCCAGCTCTCTGGCCTAACCTGTCGGGGCTCAAGCGGGAACCCCGGCCGGCCATGAAATCCTGGACTTGCTTGGACTCGCCGAGCTCTTCGCTTTGACTTCGACTGAACTTTGGAGTCACGACATCCTAATGAGCTTAGCTTGAAGCCCAAGGACCTGACTGCCGGCGGCCCCAAGGTCCAAGCCCAGCGAGGTTCTCAGGTTCCCCAAAGGCCACCCCTACCCTAGATTATTATGGTTATCGATGCCCCATGCCAAATCCAGGAGTCTTGTTGCAAAAAAGCTCGCATTAGAACAAATTTCATAACTGGAGGCGAATCCGGTTATGCCTAAGAAAACTTTCCGGCCTGAGGATGTGTATTCAGTTTCAAAAGCAGTTCTTAAAAAGGAGTGCCCAGGACTTCCTGCTCTGGGCTCTGGCACAGCCAAGATGAAATAATGAAAGATTAAATGATAGGAATAATAAAAAGATGAAACTATCTGTAAAGGAAAACTGTAAGCTCTTAGACTATCTGAAATTGAAATCTGTGAAACCAGCTTTGAGGAACCTGCCATTTAACACTTGCTAGTTTGTTTGTTTTCCGTAGTTAGGATTCTCCTCCCAACCTGAAAGAAGGGAACGAGCTGGCCTGGAGAGTCAGTCTCTGTGACTCCTAGTTCCACAAAGCAGCCCTCCCCATCCCCATTACCGAGCCATTCTCCCTCAGGCTGATTGTCCCAAAGCCCAAGGGCAGTCTCCCCTCCCCCACATTGGGGATTGACCCTAGGGCCTGGCTAGACAAGCTGTCTGACGCCGAACTAGGGCTGTGGCCGCCGACCAAGACCAGACTGTTAAAGTTACTCCTGTTGAAAACCTGAAGGAACCAGGTGGTGGTGCACACCTGTCATCCTAGCACTCAGGAGGCCGAGGCAGAAGGATTGCCGTGAGTTTGAGGCCAGCCTGGGCTACACAGTGAGTTCAGGACCAGCCTGGACTACATGAGACCCTTTCCAAAAGAAAGAAAGAGAGAAACAAAGAGGAGAGAGAGAGAGAGAATAAAGCGTTGGGGGGCTGCTAACAAATGGGGTGGCAGAGGTGGCCCATAATGAGTTCAAGGCCAGCCTGGACTACATGAGATGCTTTTCAAAAGAGAGAGAAACAAAACGTGGGGAGCTGTTAACAAATAGGGTGGCGGAGGTGGAGGGGTCACCTGCTACTGCTGCTAAAGAGCTTACTTCTGTAGGCTCCCCACTCCTAGAATTCCCAGCCCTTATCTCCTGATTCCTGTACTCCCTTCCTGGAAAGCCCCACAGTGCAGGGGGGAGGGGGAGGGGGAGAGGGTGGGGAGTGAGAGAAAGAGGTCTTGCGTTCCTGGTACCTCCCTCCCCTGGGCTGGGGTTCACAAGCTCTTCCCTGCATCAGAGCAAAAGGAAGACCTGTAACCCCTCTGTGAATCAGATGCCTCCCGGCGCGTTTCTGTGAGGTAGTTACCCTCACGGAAGCCAGAGAGAGAAAACTGTCCAGGCTCAGAGGCTTTGCACAGAGCCACCAGTGCCTACTTCCTTCTGACAGAGTTTCTCTAAGGCTCTTGGCTGGGCTCTGAGCAAGGTGAGTTCTTTAGTCGTGTATTTATGTAATTTTGCAAAAGGAGGCTGGTGTAGGGAAACATTTACTTCGAATCTAGTGAAATGTTTGTATGGTTTCCGTCATGTGCACGTGTGCTTCAGTCACTGCCTCCCATCCTGGTGGCAGAAAGTCTTCCGGGAACAGTCCTTCTACCAGTGTACTGTGTCCCTTCGCTGTGTGTCCAGGGAGCCGAGTACCGGCCCTGTCCAGCGTACAATGTATGCCTCCCACTCCATAAAGGGTCTTCCAAGGGGCCAAAAACCAAGGTGTGACACAGACAAAGCCAGAGCCAGTCTGTGGGGGAAAACTCCTTATAACCACAGTGGTGTAAAATGGGGAGGATTCTCAGCAGTGACTAGTCAAAACTGAAGTTCTCTGGGTCAAAGAAGAGACACCACAATGGAGTGCACATAATTATACACATTGTCAGCAAAGAAGCCGCTGTCTCTGGAGCGCCTCACCTGATTCACTTCTTCCGTTTTGCCCACACTGCAGTGTTTGCTTGTTTGCATTCCTGTTCCGGATATAGTAGCTTAAACACACATGCCTACTTGAGTTTTTCTAAATATAATGAGATGGGCTTTCCATTTTTCAAGTCTTCAGATTTTATGTATTAGTTCCCTACTGCTGCCTCAACAGATTTCTGCAAATCTAGTAGCTGAAAACAATACCATTTAGTAGAGTTCAAGAGTGTGACATGGTCTCACTGGGCTAAAATCAGGACGTCAGCTCTGTTCCTTCTAGAGGCTCTTCTGCCCCTGAAAGCATCATATACCTTACCTAACAACGCCTTCCATCCCCTCTGTCCCCGTGGTGACTCTCTGGATCCTGGCTCCTTCCTCTCTCTGGCTCTTTTCTCCCTTCTCTCTGCTTCCTGGCTGCAGTTTTGCTCCACTATGCCCTTTTTGCCATGATGCACTGCCTGCTGTAAGCCTAAAACAGCACTGTCCATTGAACTGGACTGACATCCTAAGCCAAAATAAATCTTTGCTGCCTTTAAGTTATTTTCTCAGGTATTTTGTCATAGCAATAAAAAGCTGATTAATACATACACCCACCCTACCATGAGCATAATAAGGGTTTTGTAATACATTGATAAATAGCTGGAAGAAAAAAAAATCGAATGCAAACAGATTGTTCAAAAAGTTAATACAACTTGAATATGCCATTCTAAACTGCATTTTGGGATGTCTTAAAATTTTAAGCATACATTACCAGGGATTTAGGTCAGTGATACCGTGCCTGCCTTGCAAGCACAAGGTCTTGAGTTCGACCCACAGTTTGGCCAAAAAAAAAGAAGTCAAAAATACAAGTAAAGGGCCAGAGATTTAGCTCAGCAGTTCCAGCACCTGCCTAGCAAACACAAGGTCCCTGGTTCAATCCCAGGTAACCACATACAACAATACTGGACATAGTGACTCACACCCACCAGCAGTCAGTACCACATACCACAGTGCCAGATATGATGGCTCATGCCTGTAATCCCAGAACTCAGGAGGCAGAGGCAGGAAGATTGCTGAGTTCAAGGCTCACCTGGGCTACACAGTGAGCTCAGGGCCAGCCTGAACTACAAAGCATAAAAAAAAAAAGTGAAATTTAAAAGATTTCCAACTCAAACGTATCAACAATATATTTTCTCTGTCATTCTTTATGTATGAAAAATTGACTTAAAATTAATAGTTCCTAAAATAAAACTGGTAGACAGGTTATGAAATCAATCATTTCTAAGTGATTTTGAAATTGAGAAGTAAATTATAGCACAATTTTCAGATTATACCAAAAAAAGGTAATTCAATTAGGAGAAACAGATAGGTTTTTGAATAGAATAAGTGGACATTTGGATTGTTTGGTAATTCACTTAACAAGGAAAAGAAAATCACGTGAAGACGAGAGAATATTAAGTTTTTTGTTGATTTAACACAAAACCTCAAAATTGATGGAGAGTACATGAAACATTAGTCCACTCAAATGAGGACTTACAACAAACTGATTAATGAGTGGCCTCAATTCAAACAACATTAAAGATTTAATTACTCAACAATGCTATAAAACCCTACAACTCATAAAGAGGAAATTTAGTACAGATTTTCATAAATTTGACAAGTCATAAAAATTGACACAATTTCGCCCTCGACATGCTGTGAAATGAAACACTCTAATCTGTCAATAATAATAAAAATGCTGATCAATCCACATCAGAAGAAAGACTAAAATATCTTTGTATTCTTTCTATTAAAAATGTCATATAAAAAATTTTTTATAAGTCATTGTCATATCAAAAGGCAATTTTAAAATATGCCACCAGAAAGGCAGTGGTAAACAAGCAAACAAAAACACTTTGTGTTGGATAATTATTTTACACCAATATTAAGTGACTCTTCTAGATTTTAGGAAGTTTATAGTGTGTTTGTTTCTTTCTTTCTTTTCTTTCTTTTTTTTTTTTTGTATCAAGAATTGAACTCAGGGCCGGAGGGTTAGCTCAGTGGTTCCGGCACCTGCCTCGCAAGCGCAAGGTCCTGAGTTAGATCCCTGGTAACCACATTTACTGCTGGGCGTGGAGACACGCCCACCAACAGTCAACACCGAATACCACAATGCCGGACGTGGCGGCTCACGTCTGTAATCCCAGCACTCGGGAGGCAGAGACAGGAGGATTGCTGAGTTCGCGGCGGCTTGCCTGGGCACCATAGTGAGCTCAGGGCCAGCCTGAACTACAAAGTGAGACCCTGTCTAAAAAAAAAAAAAAAAGAATTGAACTCAGAGCCTTGAGCTTGCTCAGCAGGTGCAGTGTTTCTAAGCTAAAATCTCCAGCCCAAGATGTTTGTAGTTTTGGCCAGAATCTATTATGATTTCTTTTTGTTCTAAATTTTTATTCTTGTAATTAATTTTGTATTACAGTTTTGTGCTGCTTTTCTCAAATGGAGCTTCCAAACTGAGGAAACCGAGTTCCAGCCCTGATAAGTAGGGAGGCAACTTTTCCCTTCTTAACAAAACTTGGCTTAAAAACACAGCCACATCCGGCTGGGCTGGGGAAAATGTCCTTGTTCTCAACCTCCCACCCTTCCAGAGCCAAACTCTGCCTGCTCCTCCCTTGCATTCTTGTCCATCTTTTCTTCCTCTCATTTCTGCTCACCATCTTTGGAGTCCTTTGCCTTCTGCCTGGATCCCTCAGCTATCTCTTTCCTGTGCTCCTGGGTCCCACTTCACTCCGTCCTCATTGGCCAACAAGCTAAGCAATGAGAACAGTGGAGGAGGCCAGGAAGCTAACATGTCAGGAGAGGGCTGGTCCAGATTCCAGCCCCACCTCCAGCTGCCTCACCTTCCTTCCCCGACACAACACCAATAGACATCTCAAAAGGAAGCCTGGATTACCCGCCAGGAGCCAGGAGGCAGCAGAGGACCTTGAGCACAGCACAGCAGTCTTGGGCTGGACTGGGCCCTGACACTGCCCTTGGCCTCACTGGGCCTTATAGCCTTATGAGTCAGCTGTCTCCCTGACCCCTGAGATACTCCCAGTGTTGGCTGAGGTGGGAGACACAGGCAGTTTAACTCCGTGATGACTCCGCACATTTGAAGAGGACCGGCCTGGAAGAAAATTCCAGCAGAGCCCTTCGGTTAGAAGCAAATATGTCTGCTCCCTTCAACTTGACTCCCGCCTAAGAGCGCTGAGGAACAAGACAGCTTCCCAGCTTTCCCTCCTCTTCCCCCAACTCCACTAAAGTGTGTTTAGGAACTTGGGGCTTCCAAACACTTCAGCAAAGATACTGAAGCTGAGTGAGGAATGAGAGGACCAGAACTAGAGTAAGGTTAGCTGGGCTGCGGACTTTAAAGGGGCTAGAGTTTCCACATTCCTGGGAGAAGTATGTGTTCCAGGCCTCGGGCTAAAATACTATTTTCCACTTAGGTTTTCTCTGAACTCTTCTGCTGAGTCTGGGAGTTCAGGGTACAGATCCCCCCTTCCCCTTGGTCCTCAGTAAAGTATACTTTCCTCTGGCTGTAGCCCACCTAGGACTCCTGGGAAGACACTATGCTGTTTCCTGGGAAAACGGGGTGTCATTTTGGAACCAGAATTGTGATGTCTGAGCTCTAGTCTGGCCCTGCTTTCCTTGTCTATAGGATTGGGGTAACATTGAAGCCGGGTTCAAAAATCAGCCTCACGCAGGGTGCCATTGCTTTCTTCTCCTTCTTTCCACAAACTGTTGTAGACAGCTAAACTAGTTGGAAAATATAAGGCAGCTAAATCAAGGCTGCACCCTGGGCACAGAAGACAACTGGCCTGAGGCTCATTCACTAAAGGCCAGGCTTCAAGAAAAAGAAGAAAAATGACATGCACACACTTCCCCTGGGGATATTCTAAAGAGGTATCAGTGACCTCCGGTGGGGACCAAACCCTCCCTAGCTTCTCCCTGGGAGATCCTTGTGCATCCAGGTGTGCTTGCTACATGACTAGCTTCCTCATTGGATCCCCATTTAATCAATGTTACCTAAGTGACTAGACTCACAATCTTATTGGTCGACTGTAGGTTTGTCCCACCTTGGATCTGCCTCGCTTCATGGCCTTGTGCAACGAAACACTCTTGGGAGGTGGGATCAGCAGGCAACACACCTTCCGGTCCTCCTCCTGTCTTTTAGACAGAAGCTATCTTTCTCTCAATAAATTCTTCCGGCTCTTAACCTCCATTATTCCTAGAATTCATTTTTCGATTGTAGAGAACACAAACTTGGCATGTAGAACATCTAGCAGGGTGAGAGCTGGATTTCCCTTACATGATATGGATTACTTCGAGCGTCCCTATCATACCCCCTATATCACAACCATGGGAGTTCTTTTGTTGTGGGGGGTGAGGCAGGTGGTTTGGCCTCAACAGCACCTGGAATCATATCTGAAACTACAAGGTGCAGAGGCAGTTTCACTGCCCTCACCCCTTGTTCCCAGATCACTCTTAACTTTCCAAATGGCCCTAAATTCTTTCTAAATCAAAGTAGGGCTCAAGATATAAATAAATACTGACACATACAAATTATTTTACTCTGTTTCCTGCCTCCTCTGTCTTCAAAACTCCTTTCACTTTCCTGCCCTTTCAGGCTTTCCCACTCCAGCCTCCGGCACCCCACTGAGAGTCTGAAATGTAGGAAGAAATTTGGAACCAAAGACAAAGAGTAGGGGTGTATGTAGCTGGGGGGGCAACAGGGTGGGAGTAGAAGGGGTGCTTCAGGAAGGTGCTTCCGACAGGAGGCCTAGAAGAGACGAGGAAGAGACGAGAGGTCAGGCAGGAGGGCTAGTAACACTGGGCCCTCTCCCTCCCCCGAGGCTTCAGCCCAGGAATGAGAAGCGGAAACGCCAGGCTAATGACAGAGAAAGCCCAAGATGGTCTCCACCACCCTTCCCCACATTCCCACTTAGCGGATTCCTCCTAGGCCACAGGAAAGACAGTAGCAAATCTGCAGCCTCCTTGCCTGTCTCCACCTTCCTGCCAGCCTAAATCCGTGGGCCAGCCCTGCCCTGCTGTCCTTGACACACCTACACGCGCCTGGCACAGCTGTTCCTCCTACGTGACCAACACAGCCCCTGGCCTGGGTGGCGGATGCTTCGATAAGGCCAAGGAGGAGAAAACCCCACCAAAGCCAGGAAGTTACACAGTTTGGTTCCCCTGGCAACCCCACCACAAACAAGCCTGAGGGTTGGGGGTGGGGAAACAACGCCTATCCATGCTCACTCTGGCGGGCGCCCTCCTAGACCTCAGTTTTCTTGTTGGAGTAAGTTTTTTCCAGTCTCCTAGGACAGTTCTGCCTCAAGATGGATGGGGCAGTTTGTTTTCAAAGAAGATTCAAGATCCCTCATCTTCAAGCTCCACCCCAGCTTCTCTATCTGTAGGTCCAATAAGTCTAACTAGAATCTTCATTTTAACTAGCATTCAAAGTGACTATGATGCTGGCAATCTTAGGACTTTGCTTGGTTTTTTTGTTTGCCTTTTTGCTTATTTATTTTTATTTTTTGAGATAAAGTCTCATTATGCTGTCCAGGCTGGCTGGGAACTCACTATGTAAACCAGGCTGATCTTGAGCTTATGGCGATCCTCCTGCCTCAGCCTCCCAAGTACTGGGATGACAGGCAGGCACCACCACACCTGGCTGGACTTTGCTTTGAAAAGAGGATGTAAAGCAGTTGGGATTCCTTGGGTCAAGGTTAGAAGATACAGCACAAGCTCCAAGATGACAACGGCATCCTGTGTCCCCTAGGATCTATACCCAACCCCATTTCCAGGGGCACTTGACTTCTGATATTTTCAACAGCCAATGAGTGTGCAAGAGTCCACAGATCTGGAGTCTAGAACATGCAGAACCTCCTCGAAACCATGAACTCTGAGCTCTCTGTGGACCCAGCACTATCTGTACTCAGAACCAGGAGCCACAGGAAAACACAGAAAGCATGCTTTCTGTTCTCAAGAACCCTGGGACCCCCCAGGGGGGGATCACTTACCGTCTTGCTTGGTTTTTCTCTTCCCTCCAAAAGCCATGAAAATACTAAAGCCTTACCAGGGGGTAACAAGCCTCCCAGGGATTAACAGATACGGAAGTACCTTGAAACACCTTGTGGGTATTGTAGTGGAGGATACGGTAGCGTTTGTTGCGGGAGGTAAAAGCGGGGCTGTCAGAGGGAGGTCGAAGAAGGTCAGCTGAGCCCTGAGAACTGAAACTCTGAGCAGCAGGATCCAGGGCTGAGCCTCAGGCACTCCCCTCTCTTCGCTTCTCCCTTTGACTGGAGAGGTGGTGGCTGCAAGATCTGAACTTCCTGTACCTCCTGCCAAGTCTGACCTCTCCCTTCCTCCCTCATGCCCGGGCCCTCCAGGAACAGGAAAACCGCAGCTCAAGCCATCTGCAGGCTGAACCCTTGCCCGGGGGTGGCCATCTCTCAGCAGAGCCCCCCCACCCCATAGTACGAGCAACACTTTGGTCATCTGTTGCTTCAATTTCAATCTCATTTCCCCCATGACATGGGTCCAGCAGCTTATTTTTATTCCATTTGCCTGGGTCTTCCTCAGTAAAATGGGAGACCTCAGTAGTTGATGGCGGTATCTGCTCCTTCTCCCAGATCTCCTACCTCAAGTATGCGCAGTACCAGTTGCTCCTCTGCTGAAGCCAAAAGTTGTCTGTCTCAACACCCCACCTCACCCCACCTGCACTCCCCATAGTCAGCAGTCAGGTCAGGAACTTGGACTTCACTTCTCCTCTCACCCCCCGCCCCGTGTCCCCCTTAACCTACGCTGCCATTACTTCCACCCAGGGGCCTGCGAACCTCCTCAGCCTGCTGTCTTAGGCCATCCTCTCCCCTGAAGCCTTACAGAACTTTCAGAATAAAACACACAACTCCCAACTCTTCATTCACTCCCAACTCAAAATTCCTCAATGGCATCTCCCCCCTAGTAAAATATCCCAAACTGATCGCTTGATTTTGAGCTCCTTTGATGATTCCCATCGCATCTCTCAACGTGCTGCAATTCAGTTCCAACGCGTGCAGTCACCGCCAGCCCAGGCACCAGCCACTCCCCTGGGGGGCACACTGTCCTCCTCTCCAACCGCGACGCCCCCTTCACGCTTCCTCTTCGTCCCCCTCCAGACGTCTTCACGGCGCTCCTGGTGCCCACCTCCCCCAACGGGCCACATACCACATTGGGTTATAACCGACTCCTTGTTTTTCTGGTACCTTCCTGAAACCAAAGACTTTGTTTGTCACGTTCACAGCCAGACCCCCCCACCCCAAGGACCGAACAGATGCCTCACGCAGAGAAGGTGCTCAAGAAATAGTTTCTGAAAAAAAAAAAAAAAAAAAGAACAAATCCAAAATACAACTAAAGGTACATACTACCACTATGCTACCAAAAAAAAAAAAAAAGACAGCAAGCATTACCTCCCCCAACATGTCCCTGGTCATCACCATGCTTCAGTGAGATATTGAACCATTTTCTTCCTCCAATAAAAAAATCAATTTAGGGCCAGGATTTAGCTCGGTGGTGCCATGCCTGCCTTGCAAGCGCAAGATAGGGAGTTTGATCCCCAGTACTGCAAACTTTAGGGCCTGGAACAGTGGTGTGAAGCGTTCAGACAACCTCAGTGTCAGAGGGGATCGGTATGAGCCTTCCTCACCCCCCCCCCCAGACCTCAGTCACGTTGATCTGTTCATCCTTTGAGACCCCTGGGTCTCACCCTGATACAACCCTTTTGACCACCATTGTCCCAGGTAGCAAAGGAATACCCCTTGCTCTGTGACTGAAGTTTGATCTTTGACCACACCCTCAGGTGCCTCTTTCCAGAAAAGTCCCTCCAACAGGCTCCTCTGCTGCCCTGGGCCTAGCAAGGAAGATGGTCCTGAGATAGGTAATAGCCCCCCTACTCCCGCCCCCCCACCCCCACCCAGACATTCAGGAGTTCAGCCAGGGCATTGGAGAGAGGTCCTCCTGCAGAGCCCGTGTGCATTTCACCGCAAATCACCACAGCTCCTCCCGTGTTTTATCTCCCTACAGGGCCACGCAGCTTTGAGCAGAGATCATGGATCAGCAACCTGCACTCTCAAAAGGCCTGCCGTAGAATAGTAATTGTTGAATGAATAGATGAATGAAAACACGAGGGTGCGCCTGAGCATTCCCAGGCAGAACTGCCCATTCCCCTCCATTAGGAGCTGAGATTTGTCCTATTTATTGAAGACATTCTTCCTGACCCTTCAGAGATTCCAGAGGCTAATAACCTTCGGAGTCAAGAGGATCATTTTTCCTTGTCTAACTTAAATTTCTCCGGATGCAACTACAAGGCATTTTCTTTTAATCTACCTCCCTGGGCCACTGGGACTAAAACCCACCTCTTTTCAAGGAGACAGTTACTAATTTACTCTTTTAGCCCTTTCTTCACCAAATTTAATCCCAGGCCCTTCATTGTTCTCTCTCTGGGGTCCTATTGTCCAGCTCTTTCCCTGTTCCACTGCTCTTGGGCCTTTTGCCAAGTTCTCAAAGGTTTCCTCTAGCTGCACAGCTAGGAATGGCACGTATTGTTCTCACACACAAATGCCTACGCACACAAGGCCAGCACCTCTGTGTACCTATTCTCCTCAGCCTTGGGTAAACACACTCCCAGACTGCCGCCTCACATAACTGCAGACTCGTCCTCTCCGACTTACACCCCCGAGCCCTAATCCAGTGAATTCTCACACACCTGGATGCACAATCACATGCACGTGAATAGGCTGTGCAGACTCAGGCTTTCTGCCCACGAATGAGCCGAAGGGGCAGGACACCCGGCCCTCTTCCTCCTTCTTCTCCCTCCCTCCTTCCACAACTCTCCTTTCTATTGGCTGCCGTGGGCCAAACCTACTTTGCTTTCACCTTCACAGTAATTTTCCACTTCCAGGCTGAAGCCAAATAATCAATGAACAAAATTGGCCCCTCCCTGTTCCCTCCTGGCTTCCTCTCTTTCTTTTTTTTCAAACCCTCAGTGTGTCTTCGGTTGCCCGTCTCCTTCCTAATCTCCACTCCTCTGGCTGTCGTGACTGAGGCTCCTTGGGTTTTACCTTTTGGGAATGAGCAAGGGAAGCCACCGGCTCCTGAGATTCTGGGTTCCCAGGCCTTCAAGCCAGGAACCTCAGGAGCAAAAGAGTGGTATGAACACTCACTCATTCAACAAATACTTCTCCAGCACCTCTACCACACCCACCACTGTTGAATGTGAACAAAACCAACAGCCCGCCTCTGTACAGTGTATGTCCCATGGGCGGGGATGGGGCAAAGTAGAACATATTGGGTGTCAGGTGGCAAGAATCAAAAGCAGAGGAGGGGGGTGAGGTGCAGGCTGAGGGTGGAGTGTGCGATTTCAATAAGGCATCAGGAGACATGGGGAAGCAATGACCCATGCTGAGACCTGGAGGAGATTTTTCTAGAACAGTCCTGCAGAAGGAGTATCGTGAAACACCAATAGAAATGGCCAGAAGGAACAGGGTGCTAGGAGATGACCAGAAGAGGGGATGTCCTACAAGGAAGCTCTTCCTCTTTACCAAGGGCAAGGCACTAGAGAAGTGAGAGGAGTCAAATCGGGTGAAACTGTGACCTTAAATGGGGCAAAATGCTAAAACAAACCCAGAAAAGTCAAAAAATAAAATTTGGAAATGCCAGTGGAGGCAAGGAAAGAGCTGAACACACAGTGCAGTGGGCTACTGGGGTTCATCCGAGTGGTCCTGCAGCCACTCGGAAGCAGGAGCCTCTCAAAGCCAGTTGGGGTCTGCATTGAAAATGCTACTCTAGGCCTAGACTGAGCCTGTTGATGGACTTGGGAGCAAGCTCAGCAGGGCATTACCTGCACAAACCTTTCTGGAGCAAGTTCCGTGAGCTACCTCCCACCACGCAAAATCCTTCCACCCGGGTCCGATGGGGTCCTCACAGCAGCCTTGGGAGGGAGAATTCTTTTTTTTTTTTTTCTGAGACAGGGTCTCGCTTTGTAGTTCAAGCTGGCCCTGAGCTCACTATGTAGCCCAGGCAAGCCTCGAACTCAGCAATCCTCCTGCCTCTGCCTCCCGAGTGCTGGGATGACAGGCGTGAGCCACCACGCCCGGCGAGGGAGAATTCTCGCAGGGTAGAGCAGAGAAGTGTCACCTCACACCACAACCTCCGGCCCCCGTCCCTCCAGAGCCCCATTTGGAAGCTCAGCCATGTGGACCTGGGCTCAATCCCTGCTCTATATTGGTATGTGGTTCCGGCCTGGCCTTGGCCCTTTCTGAGCCCCACTGTCCATCTCTGGGGATGAGGGTGACCGTGCAACATCCACGTCACAGACTTCTGTAAGAAGCCTGGAGAAAGCAGTGTCGGTTGGCCTATGTCTCAGAGGACTATGAGGTGCGGCCATTGATTGGTACCTGTAAATAGTTAAATCAGGCAAAGCCTGTAAGCTGGTTTGCTTTTCAGTATATCAGGGAATTCAATGTTTCCCTACAATGACATCACTCTCTTGCGCTCTCTGGCATTCCACAAAGCCTTCCTGAGGGGGAGATGAAGGGGTGGAGTGACAGCCAGTCCCCTGGGAACTCCCACACAGACTGCAGCCTATCTTATCTGTGCCGCTGCCCTTGGGAGGGCATCAAGCCAGTAAACAGGGCCTCTCCCAGTGTGCTATCAGGACAAGCCTGGGAGGTATGGCTGACGGCTCTCAAACAGTGGCATGGGGCCTGGCACACAGTAGGTGCTTCTAGGAAGATGCAGTGGAGTAGAGGAGGCTTTCGGGGAGGAAAATAAAAGCTCTGGTTATGAACCTGAGTCATTGTCACTCTTAGGGTCCAAGCTGTGGTTTTCTCCTCCTAAGGGGACAGATATCCTAAGCAGAAAAAGACACAGGGATCTTGGAGGCCAGGTGCCTGCAGCTGGCTAATGAGAGGTGGGGCCACATGACACAGAAAGTGACCTACAAGTCTTTTATGTTCTTCCCGGGAGGATAACAGGCCTGATCCAGGAGGCCTGGGGTGAGAGTGATTCCTAAGGGATGAGACATTTATTCCTGGACCATGCTGGGGACTGGAGACAGCCTGACCCAAAGTTGATTGTCTTGGTCCAAGGCCACCCATTGGGAGGGAAAGCTCTTTGCCCGAGCAGCTCACAGGCCCTTGGGATCAACCAATAGGGTTCATCCGAATGGTCCTTCCAGCTACCACTATCAACTCATTGCTGTTCATTCTCCAGTTCCCCCTCATCACTGCAACTCCCCTCTCAGCACCCCCAGATGCATGATGTATGCCAACACGAGCCATCAAGCCCTGCTGCTGCCTACAGGGGTCTCTCACCTGGAAACTGCAGTCCAGAACTCAGCACTAAGCCAACACCCTCCACCCCCAGCACCAGCTAAGCTCACAGCCTGGAGTGCAGACAGGTCTGCCCAAGCCATCAGGCAGGGAGGCCTCACCACCCTGCAGACACTGCCCACATGTTCCGCACCTGGCTGCCATCCAAGGACAGCTGTGCAGTCTTATTCCTTTTCAGCCCTAAGCCGCCCTCCCTGGTTACCCAAGAGCAAGAGAGGATGAGAGAGACACTGAGAACAGGGCTGGGCATTGCAAACTTCTGCCTCCTTGCTCCTCTCTGTGCCACCTCCGCCCTTGGACCAGGACTCCTCCCTTCCCCACATTGGCCCTAGACACAGTCAGAGTCCATCCGAAAAAGACCAGGATTCTTTATTTAAATCAGCAAACTCATATTCCTCAAGCCCCAGGTCATGGTGGGCAGCCCTCCCCCTCCTCTGTCCCCTCAACCCCGTCCCTGAGCCACAGCGAGGGGAATGGAAAATGAGAAACCAAGAGGGGCGTTGCCAAGAGAGGCTGCCCCAGACATGTGGTGAGCAGAGCCCAGCTGCGGCTGCAGTGGCAGCGGCCACAGGCCCCTCCCTATAAATTAAGTCCCTGCAGCCACCGCGGTAGCACGGCATACTTGCGGAAGGAAAGCCAGTCCAGCATCAGGCCAGGGGACGGCATCCCTGACTCTGAGCCAAGGACCAGCTGAGAATACTGAGCTCGGGGTCAGGAGAGGCCAGAGGAGGACAGGCATGCTGGGGAATGGAAAGCTAAGGCCTCCCCCAAATTTTGGTCCCAGGGAAAAGTTGGTCCAGTTTTGACAGGCGTGAGGAAGGAATGTATTAGAATCGGCAGGGGGAGAGGCCCTATCAGGCACCCCACAGGTGACAGGAGGGGGCAGCATGAGCGCGTGGGGGCTCTCAGGAAGTGTCACTGCTAACACGTATATACATATATATTAACCATTCATGGGAGGGCAGGAGGGGCAGGGCAGGATCAGAGGATCTGGCGTGGCATCCCATAGCCAGTCATGCCCGCCTGAGATGCCCCGCGGTTGGTGCCCATTTGTAGCCCGATCACATTCTTGCCCTCTTGCAGCTGGTTGTCCGAGAAGTTCCGAGGATTCTCCTTGGATTTCCTATATGGGAAGGGTGCACTGGTTAGGAGGAGGTCAGAGGTGCCCAGTACATCTCTCCCCTGTCAGTGGGCTCAAGGGCTGGCACCAGCTCTGCCCTAAGCGGCACCTCCCCATCTCTCAAAAGGGACGGTCACTGGCCACCCCAAGAGGCTGCAGGGATTAAGCACAATGAGTAATATGAAAGTGCTCTGTAAGGAACCAATTGCTACACAGAGATCACTCACTTCCCAGGGACAGGATCAGACAGGATCACTGCCCGCAGGGCCCGATGGCTGCCCCAGAAATACTTACTTAGGAAACCAGTTGGGATCCCCAGAGAAGAGCCCGTCGTCCCGGGCCACAGCCAGCCCGCCCAGGTTCATCAGTGTCCGCTGTACACAGGCCATGTTCTTTCCTGTGAGAAGAGAGCTACGTTGGCCTCAGCCAGGCCGACACCCCAGTTGCCAGGGCGCCACCTCTAACACCCAGCAGCCTGGCGCCCGAGCTTCTTTGTCTTTGTTCTATCCCAACTTGCAACATGGCCAACTCTTCCACGTAACACACACACACCCTTCTTTGTCTTTGCAAGCCCCAAACCTATCCCTTGCCCCTGGGGAGATGGCCCAGCCCAATCTCTGGTCTCTTAGCCGGTAGTCCCCAGACCCTGACCCTGGCTCACCTTCCCAGAGGTCCACAGTTTGGAAGATGTCAGTGGTGTTGATGCCGTAGCGCTCAGCTGCCTGCAGGAACTGAGAGATCTGTTCCATCTGCTTGAAGGCCATGGTAGAGGCCTGGATCTTCTTCACGGGGGCCTGACCCTCCGGGTACAGCCCGTTGATGAGCTCACACAGCACCTGGGTGAGGACAGCGGTGGACGGAGATGAGGATACGCCTGCTGCGCATCAGCGTCACAACCCTCAGCACAGGCCTGGTGACCCGAAGAGGCTCCCTGCCCGTGTCCAAGCTTCCCTGCTACTCCAGTGTCCCTGTCCACAGTGGAGCCTCCCACATTCTGTCCTTGGAGATTTCGCTCTTTGTTGTCACCTGGGACCTTCCCAGGGTGTCACCTTGGTCCGCCTTCCCTTCCCTCAACGGAGAGAAGAAAGTGCGGGGCTTCTCCTGTCCTTGCTGAAGACACTCAGCCTGAGTCCACATGCTCTCCTTCTTCAGGCTAAACAGTTCCTGGTTCCACAGGCCCGGCCCTGCCCTTCCTGCCCCTCCAGTGGCACGGGGGCCTGGCGCTCACCGTGCCATCCTTGAGCCAGTTCTGGAAGTTCTCACGCCCAGGCTGGGGCCGGCCCACATCCTTGCGGCACTGGGTGGTGATCCACTGGATCAGAATCTGCTCCAGGTCGGCGTCGTACTGCTTCTCAATCTTCTGCTGGACCTCCCGGCTCAGGCCGTACGCAGGTCCCCTGTTGGCCATTCTGAACGGCTGTGGTGGCAGCGGGGAGAGGACAGCTGGGCAGAAGACAGAAGCAGGTGCATGGTCAATACTCAGTAGCTCACACAGTGCTTGGCCTGTGGAGACTCACGGCACACCCTTCAGCATGGCTCCCAAGGGTGGGAAGCACTACTGCGACTGGACAGAGGAGCTTTCGCCTGACCCTCGGGCGTGGGCGAAAAGCTCTGCCCGGAACTCTTGATGGCTCCTGAGGAGCCATCAAAGTCAAGAGGATGTCATGAGCCTGTGACAAGCAGTCTGTCTTTTATCTTGAGGGTCCCCCCTAAGCTGCATTTCAGTCTACTGCTGCATTTGGGTCTACTGCTAGAGCGAGGCATAAAACCCACTGAAATAGAATATGATGAGTGATTGGGGTTTGGCCCTTCATTTGGGGGATCAACTTTTACAGAGGCCAACTGGTCATTTGCACCCCAACTGCTTTCCTTACAGAAGTGAAAAGAGAATGCATGATTCGGAGAGAGGAGGAGGAAGAAGGAGCCGCTTGTAGGACTCAGAAGACCTAATGATATGTGCTCCATCAGCCACTGGGTTTTAGCTGAGCATCTAGTATTTGTGCTAAGGATCGCAGAAGAGATAGAGGTCCTAGGTGCCCAAGGTGCCCATGGTACCCTGAGGGAACAAAATGAACACACAGCACGGGAGAAGAATCTTAAACTCACAGTTGAGATCACATGTATAGGGATTGGGCGGGTTTGCCTCGCTAGGCCCTTACCAGACTTCTTTGGCAGGCAAGGGGAGTTTCTCATGAGAACCCTGGCCATCAAAGCAAATTCCCCTTTCCCTTCTAAAACGTGCGGTAGGCAAGATAGCGCCCTCACCCAACGGTGTCCATGTTCTGCTTCTCATGACGTTGGATATACTTCCCTTATAGGCCAAAAGGGACTTTACAAAGGGGATCAAAATTAGGGATCTTGACCTGGGGTGACCATCCTGGACCATTCAGTGAGCCCAGTGTAATCCCCAGGGGCCTTTCACAGTGAAAGGGAGGTGGATGGGTCATAGTGGGTGACCAAAAAAAAGGGGAGCCATCAAAGTCAAGGGGATGTCATGAGCCAAGCAATGCAAAGGCCTCTAGAAGCCCGAAGAAGCAAGGAAACAGATTCCGTCCACCTCAGCTGCAAAAGGAGCCACACTTGTGGACACCTGGACCTTAGACAGCGAGAGACCCCTCTGTGGTCTCTAGAACTCAAAGATACTATGTGGGTGTCGCCAAGCTTAGAGAAGTTGGTTACAGAAGACTAGGAAATCCCAGAGCCTTCGTGTATTTCCAGGAACTCCTGAAGACAGCAAAGGAGGGGGGGAGTACACAGGAGGGCTTCTCTAACTCCAAGGTATAAGGACCTTGGTTAGCAAGACCTGGGTGGTTTCTGACTGCTAGCCTAGGTGCCAGGACCTGTGGGGCGGTCAGCCCCGCCCACACCTCACCAAAAGCTCCCGTACTTGCCGAGCAAGTCCCAGGGTGCTGCTCATGCCAAGGGAGCGGGAACAGGGGAGGGACACCCCCCCCATTTCCTGTCCTAACCCCCACAGTGGACTCTCCTCTCTGCTCGGAAATAGAGGCTGGCTGGCGAGGTGCTGACCGAAGTAGACCCTAGGATGGGCATCTGCTTTCAAGGAAGGAAAGGGAGCTGCCTCTTCGCCCACACCTGGCTGGAGGCCAGGTCAGACTTCAGGGATGAAGTCATTCTGTCTCCCTCTTCCGAGCACCTAGGTTAAATAATCTACCACCCCCTCCATGGGGTGGTGCTCAGCCCACAGGAGTCGTCAGGCCACTGTCCCCACTGCTCAACCCCAGCTCCAGTGCTTTGGTTGGTCCCCTCCCCTCCTCCCAACACGCTCCTCCTCTCTAATGGAGCTTATCGAGCCGCACATTTCCCTGCACATTTCCCGCAGACATCTTCCCCATAAATCAGTTATTTTTAAACCTCAATGAGAACCCCCCCCATTTCCCCCAGCCAGAAAGCCAGGCCAGATAAATGTCAGTCCAGGTCCTGACCCGAAGACCAGCCACACCAATCCACTGGGGGGACAGGCGGGTGGAGAGGCTGAGGAGAAAGGGGGGCCAGCTTCCCCTGGCCAGGCCCAGCTGCTCAGCCGCCACTCCGTCTACACAAGCCTGTAACCTCTGACCACAGAGGAATGGCCGGAAGCCCGGCTGGAAGAGGGGCTGAGGCTGCTATCATCAGCAAGCCCCCTGCTCCCAGTCTATTTTCAGACGCCTCTGGGAGCAGCTTTAGTATGGTCACCTAAACCTCAGGCCTGTTCCCAGAGGTCAGCGTGACACAAATAAAAAAAGGGCAGAAGACTCCAGGGTCAAGAAGCAAGGAGAAGGGCCCAAAGTCAGGCCTATCCTGTGACTCCCTCCTCCCAGACCCACCGCAGGGCGGACGATGGATGCTGAGGGCCCCTCCTCGGGGACTCTGCAGCCAGGGCATACAGTTGGCTGAGTACAGCTGGCAAGGTCATGCCTCCAGCTGTGGTGTCTCTGTTCCACTCTGGGCTCTAGAGCACCAAGGTCTTGAGCCACAGGCCAGGTTTCTGGGGAAGGGCAGACCAGGGGTACACCAGCTGTCTCTCCTCCTCATCACCCCAGGCAGGCAGCCACTGATGGGCTCCGGCTGTTCCACTGGGGAAGCCCAGCCAGGTGACCAAGCCCTTCGCTCCCACAAAGAAAGGCCTCCTACAGGCCGGGAGAAGAGGTGCGCCCAGCCGCAAGACCGGAGAAGATGCCCAGTGCTGGGATCCCAAAGGAAGACAACAGCTGAACTTGGGGGCGGCTGACAAAGAGGAAGAGTCTAGAGCTGCCAGCAGCTGTGGTAACTACCCCCAGCCCCACCCACAATGTGACAACAGTCGGGAAAGAAGGGCCAGGAAGAGCACTGGGCCCTCTGCCCCACCCCAGACCCTGGGCCGAGCTTCTCCACGTGGATTTGGAAGACAAGGGGACTCTCCATTCACCGTGGGGCAGGAGGAGCAAGAGCGAGACTAGAGACTAGGGAAGGGCCATGCAGGAGCAGCAGAATGGAAGTTAAGGGGTGGCCTTGGGGGAGATCTCCCCCCCCCCACACACACAGGGGCCACCCCTCACCACCTAGAATCCGCAGCATAAGAGTAACACACAAACAGGAAGCCACCAGGCCTGCTTGGGAAGAGGGGGGGAGGGGAAAGAGGTTGCCATGGCTTTTGTGTACCAAACACAGGAATGGAGGCAGGGTGGGGGCAAGAGGCAGACACCAGGGCCACGCCCTTCCCTAAACTCCAGGAGGCTCTCAACGCGGGGCACTAGTAGGGTCTTCATAGCAATCCCTGGGGAGATCAGGGGCTGGAGACCTGCAGCGCGGGCAGCCATGCCAGTGAAGTTCGAAGAGCAAGTGGTCACCACTCTAGGGTTAGAGAAACGAAGTCCTGCAGGTGAACTGCCCAGGAAGACAAGGTGTATTCTGAGCTAGAGACCCTACACCTGAGATTCCTCAGGATGAAGAGATGGCGGGAAGAAGGGTCAGAGGCTGATTCCAGCCCGCAGGGCAGGGACTGAGGCCATGGGTGTGGACAAAGAAAAGTCCCGGATCCGCAGTGCCTGGTGCGCCTGCCTGCTCTACCGTGACCTCCTCTGCTGTTTGAGCTCGGTCTGTGGAGTGGGAAGAGATCGGGAAGACAGAGGAAAGCCCGTCCACACCAGAGGGTTCGCTTTCCTACACGCATCTCCACATTGCATCCCCACAGACCTCCAGTGTGCCGAGACCTCTCTGGTACCGGACCCCCGAAGACGTGCGAGCCAGGAAGGCGGCACTGTGCTTCTGGCCTTGAAGGTCCGGCCCCTGCCCCCCCACACCCGGCCACACCCTAGGCCGTTAGCAGATGAGTCACCCACGGCCGCCCGCCACTGGGGTGACGCAGTGGTCTGGGCAGCCCGCCTGCCGCCCGCGGCCACCGCGGGCTTTCCCAGCAGCAGGGGGCACGGGAGGGAGGGGCGGCGGGGCGCGGGCAGGAGTGGGCAGGCCTGGAAGCCAGCTCTTCCCTTTTGCACCCAGATGGGGCGCACCGGGGCCACCGAATGCCCGAGGTCCGGGGAGGTGGGTCCTCTGCAGACTAGGCAGCTCTTGGAAGGCGAGGCCACGGGGGGACCCGCGCGCCAGTCCCTGGGCCCAGCCCGTGACCCCAAGTCCCCAGAACAGCGAGGCAGCAGAAGTAAAAGCAGAAGGGGCGGCCTCGAGGGCGCGCAGGACAGGCGGTGCCCACACGTGCTCCTGGAACCAGGAAGTGGAGCACCGCAGGGCCGGCCCGGCGCCCCGCACTATGGACGCGCAACACCCGGGCAGCACGACCCACGCCTGCCGCCTCCTTCCCCTCCACCGCCCGGACGCGCGCCGGGGCCGGTCCTGGAGCCCCACTCCGCACAGTTGCCCCGTCGGTGCACCGGCAAACCCCGCCTGACCTCCTCGCTCAGCGATGCCATGTCAAGGCTCGGGGAGGGGACCCGACAGCACTGGGCGCAGCAGAACGGTCCTCGGACTTCGCTGGCTCCACCTCTCGATCCCTAACCTCACCAGAGCAATTCCTGAGCTCCGGCTTCTCTCTTCCTATCACGCAGCCTTCCCCCGCCCGCGCCCCCCGCACCCCGCGCCCGGCTCACCGTCCGGGAGGGTTGGATACGCGCGCGCTCCGCGGGGGCTGCAACTGGAGTGGTGCGCAAAGGCCGGGCGGGCCAGGGGTTTTCTGGAGGGTCCCGCCTCAGACGGGGCGGACCAGGGGCGGGGCAAGGGCCGTGCAGGTTTAAAGGAGCCGCGGTGGACAAGAAAGGCTAAAGAAAGGATCGTGAGTGAAGCAGACGGTGGAAGCCCCTGCGGAGTCTATGGTGCAGCTGTGATGGTTTCCCCACTTGGAACGTCGGCCTCCACCCAGACGCCCATAGACTTGTTACAGTAGGAAACTTTTTCCCTAGATGAGCTCAAGATTGTGGGCGAGTGTGGGAAGAAGACTCCTGATTAGGACTAGCCAGGTACGCAGAGACACTGGAAAACCTCCTAACGGGGTAGGGCGTGACAGGCCCGGGTCTGGCAGGCCAGAGCAGCACCCCCATGTGGTCTTGCTCATTGCGCTGTGGGGTTCAAGCCTGAGCAGAAGCAAACGGTGAGGTCATTGTTTGCCTTGCCCCGGGGCGCAAAGGGTGTGGTCTGTGTCAGGATTTAAAACTCAGGTCTCACTTCTCTGCTTTAGGTCTGTGACCTGGCCTTTCTTCCCAAGCACTTCCCTCCCTTTCAGGCTCCAGCTGAGTGGCGCGCCTGGAAAGGGCCTCTCTTACCATCTTCCCTGGGGGTTCCTCACGGGATGGCAGAGGGCCCCCCTGAGCCTGATACACATCAACCATCAGCAGCCTCCTAACCTTCCAGCCTGTCCCCTCCAGCCAAGTGTCCCCACTCCTGTCCCATGACAAAGCTTGTCCCACTCCCTGGTGCATTTTTCTTTTTGGCGATACTGACGATTGAACACAAGACCTTCACAATGACCTATAGCCCTAGCCCTTGCTTTTATTTTTAATTTTGAGACTATGTTAGGCTGGGCTCAAGTCGTGGGATCCTCCAGCCTCAGCCTCCCAGAGTACTCGGATTACAGGCCTACCCCACCAAGCCACCAGACCCAGTTACCTGCTTGGGCCACCTTTCTTTCCATCCCTGTCATCTGGCCTACTCTAGCTCTTCCCCACTTTGTGACTTTTGGGCAAATTACTAAAGCACCCTAGGGTTTACTTCCTGTCTGCATAAGAAGCCAACAATATCAGCCAAATTCAGAGCTGCTGAGAATTAAACAGGACCAGTAAAAAGTATGGGACGGTGGCTGGCAAATATGAATGCTACTATCATTATTGTCGCCTTCTGGGAGGCATCTCCAAAATGCCCCCATATAGCATTTCCCCCAGAACACACTGTAAACATTCACCAAATGTTAGCTCCAATTGAACCCTTTCCTTTGTGTCACCACAATAGCCCACATACAGCTTTATCTAGGAACTTATCACATCATACTGTAACTATTTCTTTACTTCCTTGCTCACTGGCTAGAAAGAACTCCCCTAGGACAAAGTCATGTCTTAGTGAACTTTGTATTTTCTCACGGCTTCTAGCATAGCGGCTGGTTTTTCATAGCTGAGCTGAGCAGGCTCTCAAAAAGTGCTTTGGGGTAACCCTTGTGAGCACCCCCATTTGTTCAGGAAGTGTCTCCTCTGCTTAAGAGTACAGGGATCTCCCCCCTTCTCTCAGTTTCAAAGCTAGATACACAGGAGTATGTTTCAGACTTTATTTACCTATAAAAAACTTCACTCAAGCCACAAACACCACACACACACACACACACACACACACAGGCAGACTAGATCCCTGTTCCAATTCCCAGACTCCACACTCTCCTAGGGGTTTAGCACATACATCCAATACCAAGCTCAGCCAAGTCCACCACCAGGGTCTGTCCCCAGGCACCCAGGGATGGAGACAGCACCCAAGCTGGCAGCCAGTCTTGCCGGAGATAGCTCCTTTACAGTTCCTTAGGCCTTGCGCAGGTCCACCCAGCCTCACGTTAGGGAATCTTCACAGCAGCGTGGCCTGTTCAGGATGGAGGGCTGGCTGTCGGTAGGGTGGTAGCCGGGCCCGGTTAGCATCACGACGGCGGCGGAAGGCCAGGAATTCCTCCCGAAGTGCAGCACAGCGGGCCTCGGGGCCAGGAGCAGGCACCATGTTCAGGAGGAAGCCTTCTTCTGGAATCTTCGAACCTGCGTAAGAAAGGCAGGACAGTAAGCGAAGGGGCCTTAACACCCAGATGTGAGGATCCAGAGGGCCTTTGGGTACAAACAGAGAACTGAGATAGCAGTCCTAGAAGAGGAGCCAAGCATAGGACCTGATGGCAGTCTGGTCCACAGGTGGCAGGGGGCACATGGGGCAGCGCAGCATGAATGCCCACCTTCCCGGAGGCTTACACACCTAACTCTGGCTCAGCTTCAGTTCGGATCCGAGAGCTCACCAACCCCAGGTGCAGATTCTCCAGCAATTCCAGGTCCCCAGGGAATTCCGAGTCCCACTCATAGTTCTCATCCACAGAGGTGTTCCTCCTGCAAAGGGCACCAAGTGGCATGCAGAGTGAAGGAAGGGGCACGGAGGATCCAGAAGAGTCTCAGTCTGAGGTCTTCAAACTTGGATGGGACCACAGGTTTCTCCCCAAAATCCCTGTAACCTTAGCAAAAGCTTCTACAGGAAGGCAGTGTCTCTAGGTCCCAGGATGGGTGCAGTGAGGGGCGGTGTGGGGCCTTTGGGGCTCACCTCTTGCTCACTGTCACCACATGCTCCCTCCGGGGCCACCTCTCAGGGCCACTGGCCCAGCTGCTGGTGTCTCCCGGTGCTGGGCTGAGGTAGCTGCCCCCTGCAGAGGGGGCCGTGGAGGGGGGCCGCAGGAAGGACGCACTGCCCCGCCCGCTGCTCTGGCTGGTGAGGCTGCCGCGGGGGGCAGCGGAAAAAAGGCCTGGCAGCAGCCGGTCCCTCAGTGTCCAGTCAGCCAGTGCTGTGTAAGGGGATTCTGGGGTGCCCCCAGCCCCAATCACAGCCCCAGGAAGAGCTGTCCTGGGGGACAGAGGCGGGGAGTCCGGGGGTCCGGGGAAGGATGAGGGGGCACAGGGCCTGGTATCCGGGTAATTTGGGGGCTGGGCAGGGCCGGGATCCTCGAGGGGGGGCCAGTCCCCATCCACGTTCATCTCCCGGAAGAAGGGTAGGCTCAGGTACTGGAGCAGTGGTCCGGGACCTGGTAGGGGACTGGGTGGTGCCGCTGGAGGGGCCCCCACAGGGCTGATGTCCGCAATGCGGAGGGGCTGGGGTGCCCCACTGGGGCTGCTGCTGCTGCAGTCAAAGGACTGGGCCAGATGCTGGGATGGGGTCCGAAGTTCCACCTGCTCAAGGCTTGACCTTTCTTGGGGGGCCCCCACAGTGGGTCCCATCACAAAGCGCCCATCTGGGCCTCGGCAAATAGGCTCCAGGGGTAAAGGTCCCCGGCTAGTTGGAGGATCTGCATGGGGGCTGGAGGGACGAACAGGTTCCCCCCAAAACAGACTCTGGCGCAGGCTGGGGACTGGGGACCCCTGGAGTTTCAGCTTGGCCACGCTGTCAGGGCTGTCCGATCCCAGAGGAGAGCTGGGGAAGGGCAGGAGATCAGGGTCTGTCCTGGAGAGCTTTGGCGCACAACAGAGCAGAGCTAGGCAGAGCAAGCGAGGAGAGGCCCAGCATGGCCGCCGGTGGGGGAGGCCCCAGCCTTGGTTCTGGCCCTCCCGCAGGGCTGGGGAGGACACAGAGAATACAGGATACTAGGGGCGACTTACTGTGAGGCAGACTTCCCGGGTGGGGAGAAGATCAAAGGTGGGTCTGTAACGGCAGGAGAACAGGTGACCCGGGCAAGGGGCGAGCTTTCCACCGCTCACCCAAGGCTGGGCACTCAGCCCCTCCCCCGCTGGGCCGGGAAAAGGGTGGGAAATACCGGGTGCACCTGGGCTCCAAGCGAGGCAGGAAGCCGGGGAGGAGGGTGAGGGGCCCCCGGGTGAAGGTGTGGGAGCCTACCCTGGCGGAGGCGCTTGCGCCGGCGTCGCGCAGCCCTGCGCTTGTTCATGAGGCAGGCGGCCAGGATGCTCACGAGCACGGCCACGCCCAGGAAGCACACGCCGCCCACCACGCCCGCCAGCACGGGCTGCGGCAGCAGGCCGGGCAGCTGCGTGCGCGAGGGGTAGACCTCCAGGCCTGGACAAGGGAAACCGAAGGCAGGTCAGTGGGCTGAGTTCCGCAAGCACAAGCCCCGGGGCCCGTCGGTCCCAGCGTGTTCTCACCCGAGGTGGAGATGTTGGCGGTGTTGCTGGGTTCGCTGACGTAGCTCCCAGCAACTGCAACCAGGCGGAACTCGTAAAGAACGTCCTGGGGGTGGGGGTGGGGCAGAAAGGGGGTCAGAGCCCAGCACTGCCCACCACGTCCCCATTCCCAAAGACTGCAGTTGGGAGGTGAGGGCGAAATAGGGAAGAGAGGTGAATATAGTCAAATCGAGGAGAGAAGAGGGCTCTTGGGAATGGCGCAGGGCACTGGAGAGCCCCCCCCTGGCCTCCCAGCACATACCTTGATGAGGCCCGGCACCAAAAGCTGGGTTTCTGTGCCGGCCACAGCTCGGTCCAGCACCTCCCAGCCCTGGGATCCTTGCCGTCCTTCCAGAATGTAGCTGTCCAGTCTCTTAGGGACCAGTTCTGGGGGATCCCAATGCAAGAGTACCCCCCGGGATGTCCTCACTGCCAGCAGACCCCGAGGAGGGGACAGGTGAGGTTGTGTCTCTGTTGGTGGCATCCTGGGCACAGCTGGTGTGGTAGGAAGTGCTGGATGGGACGGACAGGCCTGTCAGGGCGGAGTCCCCATGCCCCGCGTCTTGCTCCTCCCCTGGCCTTCCACAGCCCCCCAGTGCTGAGGTGGCCTGCTTCACCCTTCCGCACCTCCTCTGCTGCTCTGCATCTCTGGCCCGTTGTCCCCCCACGTCACAGTTTTCCCTAACAGGTCTCACCTTCCGGGGTGGCCAAGATGATCTCACTAAAGGGACCACTGCCCAGCTTGTTCTGAGCCAGGACGCTGAACTGGTATTGTGTGCGAGGCTGCAGCCCGGGCACGAGGAGGTGTGCAGCCCCCACAGGCACTGCCAGGGACACCCAATCGTGGTGGGCTCGGTCAGGACGCTTGGCCCTGGGCACATGGAAAGTGGGGGCACAATTCATGAGCTGGGGCGACTGAGAAGGTCTGAAGTCCAGAGATGACCTCCTCTCTCCACCCAGCCATCCAAGGTCCCAGGAGCCGAGTCTCTGGACATCGTAGCAGGGCTGGGACACACGGGGAAGTGAGGCTTGGGAGAGAGGGCGGAGAGTAGGTGGATTCAGGGTGAAGACAGCCACAGTCACTCACAGTGGGGTGTACCAGACACTGAACCTCTGCAGATATCCACCATCAAAGCCTGGCTCCCAGGAGACATTGGCACCCTTGGGCAAAGGTACCACGGACACATTGGTGACAGCATGGGGGCTGGTACCTGCGTGGGGGATGGGGGAGGGTAAGGCCAGGTTTGGGGAAGGGACTGACCCCCACCCATCTTCCCAGGGGCGCTCACACCACAGTCTCCCAGCTGGGCCTCTGAAAATGATTCCCTTGCACGCCCGCTCCCCAGCATACTTTCCCAGCCTGGCATGCTGACCCAGCACTGACCCAGCACGTAGACGTTCGTGGAGGTGGCCACTCGGGCTACAGCATTGGTGGCGCTGCATTCCCAGCGCCCGTGGGCCTCCTTGGTCAGCGGCCGCAGGATGAGGCTGCTGTTGCTGTCCACCTGGGCCTGGCCCCGCAGCCCACGGCCCACCTGCAGAAGCACTGGTCAGCCCTGAGGACACACGCAGCCACCCCTCACCAAGGAGGCCACTTTTCTCTCCAGGAGGTCCAGCCCTCTCCTTCCCAGATCCTCTCCTGTGCACAAGCCAAGGGCACAGGGGCAGGGGCGCGGGGGCACGGGTCTGGGCAAAGCAGGCTCAGAGCCTTACCTTGGCCCAAGAGAGGGTAGGCGGAGGGTCTCCCTGGGCGGAGCAGGGGATGAGGAGCTCCCGGCCTACTTCTTGGAAATACTCTTCCTTGGGCCGCTCCGTGAAGGCTGGGGGAACCTGCGGGCCAGAGGTGCCTTGGGACGTCCCCCATCTCCCAGCCTCTCTTGCACCTGTGCGAGGCTGGGCTCACACTCCCTGTCACATCGAACGTCTCCACTGCACTCTTCCTCCGTGTCTGTTTCTCTCTACCTCTGCGTGTCTGCTGCCCAGAAGGTGGGCTGATGGCAGGGTGGTTATAGTGGGCCGAGCTGAAGAGGCAGAAACCTCTGCAGATCATCTCCTCTTTGCTTCCTCTCCCAAAACCCCAGAGACAACAGCAGCACGGTGAAGATCAGTGGGAGCCGAGCAGTCACCTCAGTCTGTGCACACGCTGTGTGACTGATGTCCCACCCACCCCAACCCACCCCCTGCAGCATTTCTGTGAAACCCTCTGGGATAACATCCGACAGCTGCTGCTGTGGCCACGCGGCAAACACAGACCTGGGAGACCCCCCCACGTGTGTCGGCCCCTCTGGACCCCACCTGCCAGTCTCATTCTTCAGCCTCATGACCCCACCGTGGCTGTGCGACCCTGGGCACCTGGGCTCACCTTGAGCAGCACTCTCGTCACGGGGGAGGGCCCGGCAGTGCCGAGGCTGTTGTAGGGGGTGCAGGAGTATTCTCCCAGGGCGTCCTCATTCCCCAGGGCAATGATCAGGGAGCCTTCTGTGCCCTGGGACCAGCCAGGGAACTGGAGGGAAGAAGAGGTGACAGGCAGAGAAAGAGGTTCAGCAGAACCAAGGGCAGGGTGGAGAGGCAAGGAGTGCCTCGGCCTGATCTCTGAGCCCGGGGCTGGGATGCAGCTCAGGGCCACCACCGCCAGCCTTGCAAGTGCAAGGTCATGAGTTTGATCCCCAGTACTGCCACCCCCCCCCAAATCTTCCATCCTTCAATCTTAGCATAAGGACTCGTCTTTGTGTCCTGTCGCTCAGATTCCTGAACCTTGCCACCTGGGCCACTTCACCTGCCTTGTGACCCTTCACTATGGTAATCCATGAGGCAAACGTAGCACTGCTCAGTGATGTTTCACTGCCTTTAAACTTTTTTCTTACATACAACAAAAATGTATTGAGGACGACTATTGTAAAAGCCCTGTGGACACCATGATTAAAAAGACACAGTGCTAAGCCTCAAGGAATTTATAGTCTCTGCAGACAAACAACAGCTCCCAATTACCTTGGAATGAGGTAATATGAACTTGGCCCGTGCTGTTTTTCCTTTTAGCCCCAACCTGTCTTTTCAGTGCTCTCTGCACCACTCATGTTCCTTCAGGCCCCGTAGGCCCCTCAAACTGCCCGATCCGTTACTCCACAAAGGCAATGTGTATGTGCCCTCCTGGCCCCAACTTCTGCATGGAATGACTATCCACCCTTCCAGGCCGTTCCCAAAGGCTCAGATCCATTGCTGATCTAGCCTCAACCCGGACTAAAAAGGAAGACACTCCATCCTTGGCCTTCAAGTTGACTCCCACACACACCAGTTTCTATTTATTTATCTAGTGCCACGGATCAAACTCAGGACCTTGCGCTTGTGATGCAGGCACGGTGCCACTGAGCTAAATCCCCGGCCCAGTCGTGTCCCCTTCAAGATGAAGGCTTCTTTCCTGCGCTTCCCACTCAACCTCACACACTGCATCCAGTAGGAAGTATGCGTCCCATTCAGAGTGAATTATACCAGGCTAACTTGTGTCCGGCTGCCTTCTGGCCAAAGTAACACCGAACTGACACCTCCCACCCCCTGCCCCTTCCACGCCTGTACCTTGTCCAGCTGCAGAGCCTGGCCGTCCTTGGTCCAGGTAACAAAGAGGAGTGGGGGGTTGGCACGAACAGGGCACCGGATCACCCCCCGCATGCCGATGGGCAGGGGTGTCTCAGGAGGCATTGCTGTCACCTGGGCTGGGTCTGGGGGAAACCAGTGGCAAGTTGAGGGACAGGGCCTGGCCTGGGAAAGGGAAGCAGGCTGCAGAAAGAACTGGGGCCTGACTTACAGAGCACAGAGAGGTAGGCAGAGGCTGAAGGGGAAGGCAGGAGGCCATTGCTGGGCACACAGGTGTAGTGCCCGGCATCATCTGGCTGGGCAGCCTGTAGCCGCAAGCTCCCATCCACCAGGATTCGCACTCGGGACTGCAGGCGGCTGCAATATGGTGTGTGTGACCAAGGGTCCTCCAGGCCCTGCCCAGCCTCCACCCCACCAAGTGCAGTGACCTTACCTAATGTGGAAAATGTTGATTCCGTCCTGGAACCAGCTGTAGGTGAGGTTAGTGGGGTACGCCTCGGCCCTGCAGGCCAAGGAAGCATCCTGGGAGGCATTGACCGTGGTGTTCTTGGGGAGTACCACGATGATGGGGGGTCCTGCAGGAAACCAAGGGGGGACAGGTGGCCTCAGGCCAGTCTTCCCGGAACCCAGACTCCCTCGTTGCCACCATGCTAAAGGCCACTCATGCAGAAAGCCCGCAGAACCCATAGCAGTTCCTAGACCCTACAGCAGCGAGGTCACGCTCTGGACCCGTGGCCTGCCCACCCATCTGTCCAGACAATAGCCTTCATGAGCTCCCTGGGGTCAGTGTGGGCAGCTGGCTGTCCCCACACCAAGCTCATTTCTTCCCCCTGCCTCTGCTCTCTATATCCTTGTCATGGAATACCCTTCCTAGGGGGCCGGCCAAGCCACATGCCTCCTGCCAAGCTGTCTGTGACTGTGAAGGGGCCGTACTGCCCTGCCCGCTCCGGGCCCCACTGCACAGGCAGGGTGTATCGGGAGAGAATGAGGCTGCACGCGCAGAGCACCTGCTGCGGGCCAGCCCCGAACCCCTGACACCTCGCTGCTCATCCCAGGCCTTGCTTGGTAGGAACTATCTCCCTTTTATAGATCATAACTTGCAGGCCGAGAGATGGGACTGTCAGCCCAGCAGGGGGCATTGCCAGCCCTTTGTGATGGCCTAGGTTGTGCCTTTAACCATTACCCAGTCCATCTTCACAGATCCCACAAGGAACGTCTGCCCTTTCCTCGGACACCAGTCTCCTCTTCAGCCTGCCACACACCTCCCCACCTCTCACACAAGTGTCCCTGGTCCCCAGCCCTCCCGCCAAAGATCACCTAGCACAAGCAGCTGTGTGGCGTGGGTGGCGCTGCCCTCGGTGCTGGAGGCTTGGCAGGTGTAGACTCCAGAGCTGCCTCGCTCCACCCGTCGGATCCACAGGGTCCCGTTTTGCACCTAGGACAATCAATGGTCCCTCTCCTGAGCCAGCCTCAGACCTGAACTCCCGAGACTGACCAGCAGAGGGAGCCATCACGCTGAACTCGGGGGAAGCTAATAGAAAGCTCCGCCCATTTTCCGTCCAGGCTCGGGCTTCCCTCTATATTGGGGCTCTGGGACTCACCTGCACCTGACCCTGGCCCCTGCCAAGGTCCTTTCCCCAGAGCTTCCAAGTCACGCGAGGCAGGGGGTTGCCGCGGGCCACACAGCGCAGGGTGACTGGCTCCAGTTCGCGCACTTCCAGTACTGTGGGAGGTGTTTCCTGGAACTGGGGGGGTGCTGTGGGGGGAGAGAGTCATCAGGGGGCCACGGGGGCCAGGAGACGGGCCCCCCTCAGGGCTACACCCTCCGTCTACCAGTGCAGCCCAGGGTCACCCTGTATCCCCACCAGGGATCACTCGGACTCAGCGTAAGTGACTGTGAAGAACTGAAAGGGCGGGATTGAAGGCGGGACAGGATGTAACCACAGAGTTGGCCGACGAGGGGTGTCAGGAAGGCTGGGGCACTGCAGGGGCCTGTCCACAGAAACTAAACTCCGCTCCCCCTTCTCCCCCATCCACGGGCCCCATCATCTTCCTGCCCTCCTCTGTCCGCCCCCTGCTCCCCAGCCTCATACAATGGACTGTCAGGTGCACCCAGGAGCCGTTGGCGAAGTCCTCTTCCGGGCTGTGCCGGTCCAGGAAGAGCACGCGGCACTCGTACCAGCCCTGGTCCTCCACGCGGAGCCCCTCGATCTGCAGAGATGCTCCCGTCTGCAGCCGGACTCGTCCTGGGAAGAAGGCCCTGGATTAGGGGTGCTGAAGGGACCCATCCCCAGGATTCCCCAATCTCTAGTCACACTGGTCCTTGTTCAGGGTAGAGAAGTCTCAAATCTCTGTTACTCTGAGGGCTTGGGACCCACAGAGGCACAGGCGGGGCCTGGTCCTGAGGGCGGATCCTTCCATTCAGCCCTTCTGATCACTCCTGCCTTAGAACAGGCGGGCCACGTTCACACAAGGACACCGAGAGGGGTGGCCAAGGAGACAGACTGTCCCACCGAACTGAACTACTCTTGGCTTCCTGGGCTGTTGGGCGGAAGAGTAAAGGAGACAGCATTGGTCCCTGGATGCCTCCAGGACCTGTCTGTCCCTTTTTTTTTTTTTTTGGTGGTACCAGGGATCGAACCTGATCTCTCGTAGGGGTACGATAGGACTCCTGGAGTATTCCCCCCGCCACAGCACTCTGTCCTTAGCCACTCTGGTTATAACTGGGGCCCTAGCAGGAGCCCACACCTCGCCTCCCAAAGCCTCTAATCCCTGAGCACTATAATCAGCGATCTAAGCGCCTTAGGGTGGCCAGAGTTCAGTGCAGCAGGCAGCAGAGTCAGCAGCTCCTCGCCCATCCCCTCCATGCCCCGGGGCACTCGTGCCCCAGCTGACTGACCTCGGTGGCGCCACAAAGCCACACACCACGGGCTCGAGCAGATGCTCCACTCGCACCCTGACTCAGCACCTCCAGCACATCACCATCCACTCGGGCCCTTGGCACCCTCCACTGACTGGGACCCGGGCGGCACAGCCTGGGGAGAAAGGCCTGCACCTGGCAGCCAGAGAGGGCTGAGCCAGGCACCCTGGTCTGTTGTTCTCCTTTGGACAAGTTACTTGACCTGTCAGTTTCGGGTTCCTCAGCTATAAAACTAAGAAAGAAGAACAGGTCTGGGGTAGACTGGAGGGAGAAACCAGGTGAGGAAGCCATCCAGCATTGTGCCTGGCATCAGCTTGTGTTCATATGAAGGTCGTTGAACAAATGAAGAGGCTCCAGAATGGGCATCAGGAGCCCACACGGACCCTGGCCCTCCCTGATACACCAGAAACCTGCTGTAAGCCAGATCCCTGCCACCCCTTCAGGGCACTTGCTCATTACATCTTCCAAATCCTTCCCCCTAAATATGTTTATTTCCTTCCCTGTTATTTCCACTTACTCTCACCTGGATCCTTACTCAGCCTACTTACTCCCTTCGGTACTTGGCAGCTATCTCCCTCCACCTTGACCTCTGACGTGGACACACGAGATTTCCTCAGCTTTGTGAGCCTCCTGGACAAGTCCCTTCGCATTCTCCCTCCAAATGGCAGAAACCCTGACCTTGTTAGTGCACTTACGCTCTATCTGCTTCCATTCTACCTCCAGGGATCTGGCTAAGGTAGAAAAGCTCAGCCTGTTGTACGCTGGTTGCCACAGGGAAGACGGGGACAGCCCTTCATCACCAGCAGAGGCTGGTTTGTGATCTTTGTCAGGGTCTTTTCCAAGAATGAGTCCGAAGGGCGTGGGTACCTTAGTATGCGTGGGCCTGATTAAAGGACCAAGTGTTTCAATCCCCACCCAGGAGATAAAACTCTGCCTAGCAGGTAAATATTTAACATAATCATACCCTTCAACCCACCAACAGGGGTTCTCAATAACCCTAATCTGCCTGGCCACTGAGCCCTGCAAGCCCCAGGCTATGACTCCTCTGGTGCTCCTGGTGATGGTCACTTTTCACCATGGATATCTCAGAACGCTGGTGCAAAAGAAGGGAGATTAAGGGCAGAAGGCAGGCCACGTAATATTTGCTATCATCGCCATATTTAATCCTTCCAAGAATTCCATTCTAGATAAAGGAAGTGATGTTAAATTTTCTTCCAAAAATCACATGGCTGTCACATGACAGAACCAGGCTTCCTTCTTCCCAGAGCACTGGTGTTAGAAATAAGTGACATTCAGGTCACTGAGCCTAATCCGCACATTCTCAGTGGGAAATGTTGGAGTCAGTGGTCAGAGGTCCCGAATGTGCCCATGCGCAGCCATCCTAACCTTCCTGGAACATCTCCCGGACCGATGGGCCTTTAACATCACAGAGGAGCAGGGAGATGGCCAGAGGAGCAGTACTGGGCCACTTCCTGAATGTCCACCCTCTACCTGCTGGGCCAAACCAGAGGGACTTCAGATCTTCCTCTGCCGGTGGAGTTGTGAAGGAGACAGGCTTCCCAAAGGCAGGAAGCGCCATGCTTATACACTGGCAAGTGTATGTTGACGCATGGAGAAATTCAAAGGACAGCACCAACTGTGCCTGGACATGGCATTGCAAAGCAAAAGGATAGAGGATTCTGGGAAACTGGAAGGAGCAGAGGTT
>PVIC010011663.1:0-41002 GCA_004025085.1 Thryonomys swinderianus | reverse complement strand
TGTAGTTCAGGCTGGCCCTGAGCTCACTATGGTGCCCAGGCAAGCCGCCGCGAACTCAGCAATCCTCCTGTCTCTGCCTCCCGAGTGCTGGGATGACAGGCATGAGCCACCATGTCCGGCATTGTGGTATGCAGCGTTGATTGTTGGTGGGCGTGTCTCCATGCCCAGCACTATATGTGGTTACCGGGGATCAAACTCAGGACCTTGCGCTTGCGAGGCAGGCGCCGGAACCACTGAGCTAACCCTCCGGCCCTTTTTTTTTTTTTTTTTTGAGACAGGGTCTCTCTTTGTAGTTCAGGCTGGCCCTGAGCTCACTATGTAGCCCAGGCAAGCCTCAAACTCGGCAAACCTCCTGCCTCTGCCTCCCAAGTGCTGGGATTATAGGCATGAGCTATCCCGGCATTGTGTTATATGGTACTGATTGCTGGTGGGCGTGAGTCACCACACCCAGTATTGTTTTATGTAGTTACTGGGGGATCAAACCAGGGATCTTGCACTTGCTAGGCAGGCGCTGGAACCACTGAGCTAAATCTCAGGCCCTAGCTGTCAGAACTTTAAGAGGGGGCCCTAGTGGGGTCCTTAGACCATGGAGACCTTTGCAGGACTCATGAGACCCCAGACTCTCTCTGCTTCTCTTTTTGCCTCTCAATTGTATAAAGTGAGTGGTTTTGTTCCACCACATGCTCCTGCCATCATGTTTTGTCTAACCACTGGCCCAGTGCAGTGAGGCCACATCATAACGGACTAGAACCTTTCCAACCATGACCCAAACCAACTCTTTTTTCTTCATGAGTGGATAATCTCAGGTGCCTTGTTACAGTAACAGAATGCAACCTGCATGACAATCAACTTACTCTCACTGCCAAAGACAAGACCCCAAGCTTCCCCAAAACAACTATTATCTGTTTTTAAATGATCATAGTTGTGGACAAGAAATCAGACATTGCCGGGCAAAGCAGCACACTCCTGTAATAACAATGCTCAGGAGGCTGAGGCAAGAGGATCACCATGAGTTTAAAGCCAGCCTGGGCTACAAAGTAAGACCCTGTCTCAAAAACTATCAACAAAAAAGAGACCTGGAGGCCCATACTGAGAGACTCCATGCTGATTTGCTTGGGATGCAGTGGTAGGACAGTGCCGCAGGCCAGGGCTGGGCAGCAGAAGGAAGAAAGAGTGTTCCAAGGCCAGCCTCAGACCTGGATGAAAAGCTGGATTCCTGTGAAGTCTCTGCCCACTGGGGTGGAAGAATCAGTGTCATCTCCACTTATGAGCAGGCCCTGGCAACCTGACCAAGAGAGGGAGTACTATTTATTCCCATTTTCCAGATAAACAAACTCGGTGTTTGTTTCAGCCACCTGGCCAAGGTCAGTTAGTTACTAAAGCAAGCAGTGGAGGGACGCCAGACTGTTCAGGAGGAATCGCAGTATGCATATGGACCACCAGGTGGCGCCCTCTTGCCACATTTGGGACAGAGGGTCTTTCTGGAAAGGAGAATCAAGGGTTTGAGGGAAGGGAGGCTAGGGCTGGTGGGTTTTGCGCAGTTGACCTGCGTCTTAAATAAGGACCCCATGTGCTTGAGATTTGGACCAGGACAGGCTCAGCGCAGTGCTGGACACCGAGTACCAAGGATGGCTCACAATGCTCTGGGTCCCAGGTACTTCAGAGCAAAGGTGTTGCACGCCGATTCCCCGCAGATTTCTGGGGTGGGCGCTAAGGTTGGGGTGACAATACAGAGCTGGTGAAAAGGAAGGTGGGGGTGTGAGGGTGGGTTGTGCAGGCATGAGTCAGTGCCCCCACCCCGATATTGTCGGAGGCATCCCTGGCCACTGCCCTGGTACTGTTCGCAGAAGGCCCTTAGGGTCCAGAGCGCTCCCCGTAGCTTCTGCGCCACCCTTGGGAGTGAGCTTGGAATCGCACCATTACTTTGGTGCCCTCAGAGGGCACAGGTGTCACTATAGGGCTGTGGCCGTTAGTGGAGATGGGTTCATGTCTGCTGGGGTCCTGAAAACCTTCCCTAGACTTCTCAGCCGGGGCCTCACCTATCCCTCCTTTCATGGAGGTCCTGTGTCTTCATTCTTGCCGCAGCCCAGGCAGTCTGGTTCTGGAGCTGGTCCTGGTGGAGTGTGCGGTTCATCTTTTCCTCCTAGCCGTCTTTAGTGTTCTGTCTGAGCAGAAAACCCAGGCTCCCGGAAGTTGCTGGTTCTCCATGGGGAGCTATTCTCCCAGTGTCCCCGGGTTTTTGGGGGGTGGGTGCAGGAGGCTCAGCACCCTGTGGCACTGAGGAGGGCCAGCACTAGAAAGGGGTGGCCCCTTTCACACACGGTGTCTCCCTTAGGAGCCCCCCGGGGACCCGTAAAGACACCCAGCCAGATTTAAGGATGAGGAGGCAGAATGGGGCAGCCTATAGAGAGCTTGGGGAACAGGCCAGAGGCCCCAAGTCCGCAGGGGTGGGCAGGCTGGGCAGGGTGGAAGTGTGTGTGTGTGTCCTTGGGAGCCCAGGGCTCCGGCTGGGGAGGACAGAGCCCAAGGGCCAGGACCCGAGGGTGCAGCCCCAGCACCCACACACATTTCCCCTTGTCTGCTGTCCTGGCCGAGAGCTTCCTCTGGCTGTTGTGCAAAATGCTTCAGAGTGGAGAAAGCCGAACCTCCCCCAGAGCAGGGAGAAGAATGAGCCGTTGTGCCCGCCCTGTGCCTGGCGGCCAGGAACTTTGGCCAATCTTCTCTGGCTGCGTCCTGGCCTCACACCCTGGCTCCCCCTCATTTTGAAGCAATCCAAGGCCTCATTGCAGTGGAAATACTTCCTTCCATATCTCTCAAAGATGGCAGGGCCACCACAGCTGTGTGAAACACCCATGTTTCAGATTTTCGGTCTGGGAGCGATAAAATTTCCTATCTGGTTTGACTTAAGATCCAGATGAACTCCCCACAGAGTGCCTGAGAGAGATATCTCTGAAGCCTCTAATTTCCTTTCTTGTTTCACTCTTCATTTTGAAATAATTTCAGACCTACAAGAAAGTTGCAAAAATAGTACAAAGAATTCCCATTATGCTCTTCACCCAGATTCTTCAAATGTGAGCCTCTTACATAATAACCATGGCGGGGGTGGGGTGGGGTGATTGCAACCAGGAAATTAACATGGATACAATAGGTGTCTGACCTACAGGTCTCATTTTGGGCCACCAGTCCACTTGTCTGCTTTACTCTAAAAGACTCCCACAATCTTTTTTAATTTAAAATTTAAAAAGTTAAAAATGTCTAAAACTGTAAATTTTTGAGTATTGACCAGTTACTTGGTACAGTGGCCCTCTTTCTGGTTTTGTCTGATGTTTCCTCATGATTAAATTAACCAGGAATGTAGCAAGAGGGATTTTGTATCATTTTGGGGGACTCGAGATGCTTGATTTCTCTGCTGTGAAATTATTTTTCCCTTTGTAATGAATAAATCTCTATGATGAGAACATTTGAGATGATGCGAATGCCTTACCTGTTGTCATATTTTTACCTACTAATTTTGATATTCATTGATGATTCTTGCTTGCAACAATTACTCCTGAGGTGTTTTTCAAATTGTGCTTTTTACTACATCATTCCTTTCACATGGATTTCTGAGAAGAGACCTTTGCCTTCTACCCGGCACATTCTTACATCTCTATGGACTTGTACAGGACTTGGTAGTGGACTTGGTTGTACTCTGGGAGTCACGACTGTCATTATTTGTGTCATTGTTTAGATTGTCATAGATTGGACCACTGGAAAGCCCACGTCTTTTTGCCACGGGTCTTAGTTACTTTCTTGTGAAACAAAACGCCCGATACCCACAAGATAAAAAGGGAAAAGGTTTATTTAGCTCACAGTTTGTGTTTCAGTCCACAGTCAGCTGGCTCCAAGGCAGGGCAGCATGGCAAAGGAGACAGTCAGCAGAGAGGCAGTTCGGGGCAGGGCAGGACAAAAAAGCAGGGAGGCTGCCTCCTCTGTCCCTTTCTATTCCCTGTGGGCTATACCACTACAGACTGGTGCCACCCGTGCCCAGGTGGGGCGCCCTTCCTTCTTCCATCCATCCAGCCACATGCAGATCGTGCAAATCCAAGCAGGGTTTGGACCCGATGCCACATGGCCTTGATCCATGTCACACACCCCCGATCCAGCCGCCTCTAAAAAGGCCATCTACAAGCACAGGAGCCTTTGGGGGACACCTAGATATAAGCCATAATGTTGCGTCCTTGTCACTTTTGGAACACTTCCTTGTTCTCTGGCCCTGCCGGGTGCTGCAGGCCTTTCTGGTCCTTTCTTGGCCTGGCCCTCAGTGAGCTGTTTCTCTAAGGGGCCTGCTTCAGTTGATTGAAAATGTCACTTAGAACTTGTTCTTTGCTACTGAGGTCATTGCCATTGGACTCTTGGCAGACAGTACTAGTGCACATGCATGCACACACACGCACGTACACACACACACTCCTTTCATCTGTATATACATTAAAAATCATGAGTTCATACAACCCATCTCCAGTCTGACACCACAAGATTCCTTCTAACTTTTCCCTTTTTTCACTGGCAATTCCTTTCTCCAACATGGAGTAAGTTGGATCTCTTATTATCTATAATATATGTACTCATTTATTCAGTTCAAGGAAGCATACAAAGTTTCAGAACTGCTTACCCAGACCGCCATGAAAAGTCCACCACTGAGCTAAGGGAGACCACGTGTGTACAGGTTTTTTTGTCTTTAGCTTTAGAATAAATGAGAATACTCTCTCAGTCTCTTGGATTGGATCCCTCCTCTTCATTAGGAGGAATTTGTAAAACTACAGTTTGGATTCTACTTTGGATTTCTTTTCATTAAAAAAAAAAAAAAAGATGAAAGAACAAAAACACCTTGTTTGGGCACCTGAGCTGTGACTGTGACTCTGGAAGTCAGAGCTGTTGGGGAAGGTGTACGCAGCATCTTCTCCCTTCTTCCTGTTCCTCGCCCGGTCTTTTCCCTCTGTTCCCACCTGCCCTTTGCAGGTGACTGATCTCCTTGGCTTCTGCTTTATTTTTTCTGCATTTGTTTTGCCCAAAGAAACAGCTGTTTTTTCTTCACCTCTTCTTTACATGAGAGGCCGCATGCTCTAGGGTCACTTTTCACATTTTGCCTTTTATCCATTCTTTTTTTTTTTTTTTTGAGACAGGGCCTCGCTTTTGTAGTTCAGGCTGGCCCTGAGCTCACTATGTAGCCCAGGCAAGCCTCGAACTCAGCAATCCTCCTGCTTCTGCCTCCCGAGTGCTGGGATGACAGGCGTGAGCCACCACGCCTGGCTTTATCCATTCTTAAATCACTTTAATCCAAGTGTTCCTCTCCAGCTTTGTGATCCCCACACGCAGACACTCATCAGTCCACTGGTCTTGCAGTCTCCCATGCTGGGCTCTGCTGGCTGAAGCCCAGGGTGCACATTATCCTGGTCCTCTGCCCTGTCTTCTCTACCTACCTGCTGGGTCTGGGATCATTGGACGGAGAGACAGGATTCAGGTTTAGCCTTGAAAGGTGAAAATTCAGAGATTCGGGGCTCCCTGGAAAGCTGAGCTGGTCTCAGCCACAAGGCAGCTCGGAGCTTCTTGCACGTTGCACAGCCAGGGAGCTACCTTCGTGCGGCTCTGGCCTCTGGTGGGTGTTTCGTCCTGGGATGAAGATCCCAGTGTCCGGAGATGACCCTGGGAACGCACAGGGTTTCTCATTCCCTGAAGCAGGTGGTGCAGGCCATCATTGCTCTCACCCTGCACACTTTAGGGTGCGAGGGTTAAAAGGGCTCTCTTTCTCCCTTTACTGTTTAAAAGTAAGTGGGTTTCGCGCCTGGCTGTCGTGCCTGAGCTGCCCGCTAGAGGGAGACGTCACCCCCACAAACCGGCTCTCGCCCTGGCTGTCCTGTATGCTAGCTAGGTCCTGAGCACTGTTTGATATGGGCTCAACAATGATGGAGGCCAGGAACCCCCCACACTACGTTGCCATTCGTTCTGCTCCCTCCCAGCCCCAGCAATCCTTGGAAAGCTGTACGTCTGGGGCTGACCAGGGCCCTAAATGTCACCATGAAGAGTGTCACAGTGAGGAGGCAGACCACGAAAAGAGGAGGCCGCTTTCCCTTGGTCTCCTCCATCATGGCCTGGTGCACACTGAGGTTTGGACATGGCCAAGTGATTTGCAAACAGAAATGTCTTGCTGGCTTTTTGTTGTTGTTTTCCCTTTTAAGGCAGGGGCTTTCTGTAGTTCAGGCTGCTCTCATACTGACAGTGATCCTTCTGCCTCAGCCTCCCGAGTGTTGGGATTAGAGCCATGGGCCACCACACCTGGCTTATTGTCTTGTGAAAGGGTCATTTTTTTTAAACAACAGAATGATTTTCCATTTTCAGGTCCCCTGTGGGGAAAATGTCTACCATTTATAAAAGGAGAACACACCCTGCCATAACCCGAAGTGCCATCAGGAACGGCTTTCCCCTTGTAAGTGGGTTTGGTGTTGTCTCTGTAGGGAACACAGAACATCTGCCCCACCTGTCCTTGCTTCCCACCTCTCCAGCCTGTTCCATCCCTCACAGTCCCCTTCAGGGCCGGGCCCCTGAGAGTCCGCTGTGGGAAGCAGCGTGTCTAGGGCAGCTTCTGGCCCTGTGGGCTTCTGCAGGGTGGCTTGAGCTGTGCCACTGTGGTTTGCTGCGGTGCCACCCTTGCCTACTCATCCATGGCAGGGAGAGAGGCTGGGACTCGACTCTGCAGTTGGCTCAGTCTCTCCTGGTGTGCAAATCTGTGTGAGGCGGTCACGCTCAAAGCTGCCTGGTGACAGGGACCCCGCAGGCAGGAGCCAGATGCTCCTGTGCCTCCGTCCCATGGTGTAAGGGCCCAGGGCTGGGTGATCTTGGCCACAGAGAGCAGGCTGGCCTTGCGGGCCCCTCTGTCCTCTCAGAGATGCACTTCCAAATACAAAGCCCCAAGGCCTGGGCTGCCATATATGCCCAGAGAACTAGCTCTGGTGCCACGGGTGGGCAATGCCCTCTTTGAGCCTGGGCAATCGGGCATCAGCAGTGTGTGCTGGGTGGGCACTTGAGGTGGGGTGAGAGCTGAGGGCCCAGGCCGGGCCTACTGCCTGGTCAGCGGACAGTGTTGCCCTCTGTGCCTGGGCCTGAGGACTACCCCAGCCCTGATGCCCTGGCTATAAATCCAGGTCCTGAAGCCCAGCAGCTGGGGGCAAGCACACTGTGGGCAGGGAGCTCTAGCACCCACTGTCTTCCATGCTCAGGAGGCTGAGAACCACAGTCACACAGTAAATTCCACAGACTTAGGATGAAGCAAATGGCACCAGAAATCAGGGCACAGCACAGCCTCCGGGCTGCCTGGGGCGCAGGGCTGCATCCTCTCTGAGGGTCCTGACTTCGTGTGGAGAAGAGGGAGCTGGCACTGTCCTCATGGGTGGATTCATCCAGGGGCAAGTCAGTTCCTGGCTGAATGTGCTGTTGGAGCTGGGGTCCGGCTGGAGGTGGTGGGATGTGACTCGAGAGGGTGTGTTTTTGTCCCCAGCTCTTCCTTCTCTCTCTCTGCTTCTTGGCTTCGTACCAGGCCCTCCGCCATGCCATTTCCACCTTGGAGCCAGTTGATGTTGGACTAAACCCAGTGGAACCTCGAGCCAAAACAAACCTCTCCTCTTTTATGTTGTGTGTGTCAGGTACTTTGTCGCAGTGAGGGGAGAGGGACTAATACATGCTGCAAAGCACAGGTCTGACCCTTGAGCCTTGGCCAGGACACCAGGGGGCAGGAGGCCCTGAGGTCTGCATTGCTGTCCTGTGGGCCTGGATTCCACAGCCGGGGCAGCAGCGAGACCTCTGGCGAGCCTGTGGGCCGAGTCCACGATGGCTGAGGGCCTTGGGGCCCGGCATCAGCAGCTTCTCCTACAGGGAGGAGGGGTGGGTCCTGCTCTTCCTGCTGTCTGTGATGCCTTGGTTCAGGCCCCTGTGGTCTCAGCTGCCTTGTCTTGCCCTGGGTGAGGAGGCTGGGCAGCGATTCTGCAGGGCAAAGCCCGGGCCGGCTGAGCATTGCCACGGGAAGCCCCAGCAGCTCATCCACTTACACCTGAGGTGGGGCCTTGGATGGGCAGTGGATGGGGCCACAGAAACAGCACTGGCCGAGGCCTGGCAGCTGCTCAGTGTCATTCAGGGCGTAGGTCTCCCGCTGGTTGAGAGGTCAGTGCTGTCCCAAGCGTGCCACCTGACCTCTGAGCAGCTTGATGGAGAGGCTCCCTGGAAGCTGCCCCGCCCGGCAGGAGTGGAAGGGCCCATCAGAGACTAGCCCTGAGTGGGCACCCACACTGCCCTTCAGTCCTCTTCCACCCATGGTCTGGGCTCCGAGAAGAAACAGTAGTAGGGAGGACTATGGGATGCAGTGTCAGCGGAGGGGAAAGCCCGGAGGGAAGTTCTGTCCATGCCCAGAGTAGTGACCTTCTGAAATGCAGGCAGCAGGAATGGCCTGAGTCCAGGCAGCTCTCTCTGCTGGGAAGAGGAAGGGCAGAGAGGCCATGCAGCGCCAGCTTAGAGGCTGAGACTCTGCTGGGACCCGCACATGCCTAAAGCCACACAGCCTTCCACACAATGGAGCATGAGTCAGCCTCAGAGAGGGAAGACTTCTGACACCTGCTACCGTGGGGGTGGGGGGTGCCGGGGACCGGCCGCTGAGGACAATGACCAGACCTAAAAGGACACCTGCTGCAGGGTTCTGCTGAAGTGGGCACCTGGCACTGTCACGGTCACAGGCAAGAGGAGTCAGGGGCTTCCAGGGCTGCGTGAGAGCGGCAGGCGTGGTGTCTGCTGGGGCCAAATTGAAAAGAGATGGGGGACAGCAATAGTGGCCCAGTGCTGTGACTGTACTAAGAATCTCTGCACTGTGTCCTTAAAAGGGTTAACATCATAAATTTTATGTGTAGTTTACTACCATAAAAAAGTACGTGAAAAACAAGTTGAAAGCCAACTGGGCTCTGGTGGCCGTGCCTCCCAGCTAGAGACCAGTCTGGGCAACAAAGCCAGAGCTCATCTTAAAAAATAAAATAGAAAGAGTCTAACAACGGAGGGTAACAACAAGCAGGGAGTGTAATAAGAAGTCCCCGTGAAGGGTGGGGCGGGCCACAGGGCTCTTTCCGCTCCTCATGGCCTGCTCTCCCCCGAGCCCTGCAGCTCCCGCCCAGGTGAGGCCAGGGGAAGAGAGACCCATGGCCTGCGGGTAGTTGGGTGGTGGAAAGCCGGCTCTTATGAACTGAGAAACTTCGGAATCTTATTGCTTCCAATGCGGCAGTGTGACCTTGTCCTGACCCGCGGGCTGAGGAAGGGACAGAGCCCCGTCCTGCTCGGGTGAGAGCCTGAGCACAGCGAGGGGCTGGAGTCCTCCCCGCCGAGGGCCCTGCGGCAGTTGTTGAGCGCGTTTCCATCCGGGGATTCCTGCTGCTCCGAGACCCTGGGTCTGTGGTGAGGAACACAGCAGTGCCTGACCCTGATGGGTGCAGTGTCGCCCCATTGGCTTACCCCACCATCTGCACGGGTTCAAGTCCACTCGTTACTACACTTGGCTGTTGGGATGAGGCACCTGGGAGATGGAGACCAGACGACAGTGAGGAGACAACCAGCTGTGGGTGCTGCACAGTCCTGGCTCGGGATCCTTTTGGGCCTGGCCTCCTGCGAGGGCTGGGAGAAGGACCCAGGGGTCTGCGCTTCCTCCACGAGCCGCTGCTGTCTACAGGGCACGAGGCCCCTCCTCGCTACCCCCCCAGGTTGTCCTCATGCCCGCCCTGGCGCTGAGCCTCCCTTTCTCAGGAAGGCCAAGTTACTGAAATAAATAAATCAATCTGTCAAGAAGAAGCCTTGGAGAAAGAATCTCTCAACTGGCTCAGCCAAGAAGCTCAAAAGGGGAATTGTTTCTGGAGATGAAGAAGGAAACAACAGATACCTTCTTGGCGGGCTCTTTGCCTGCGGCCTTCACTGTCCCGTTCCTGCCCCTCCTTCCCCAGGGCCCAGAGAGCACCTGCGGGCTGGGGGCCAGCCAGAGACTGCCACCATCTCCCCTCTTTGCTCCAGGGCAGTGCCCGAGCCTAAGCTCCTGTCTCAGGCAGGGAGGGTGTCCGCTTGGCTCCTCTCCAGTCCTGACTGGGTCTTTGCTTTGGGAACTCCGCACACTGCGTGTGCTGGTGACAGGGCCAGGTCTGGTGGCTGAGTGCCCTGTCCCTAGGAACTTCTCCCCCAGTGTGGCGATCAGTGCCAGGAGCTGGGGTGCTGGGGATCAAGGAGCCTGAAGAAGCCACAGAGGAGTAAAGACCCTCCAGAGCCTCCTTGAGATGGAAAAGGAACATCCTCAGAGAAGGGGTTGACTCCTTCCTGGACAAAAGGGGGTCTGTGCCCAGGGTCACAGTCAGCCCTGTCGCTTCCCAGGCCTGTGATATGATGAAAGTCACTTGACCTTTATGTGCATCCATTTCCTCATCTGTAGGTTAAGAATTTTGTGACTTTCAATGAGAACTGAGTAAATTAAACCTGTGCCTGGCACATGATGATCATGTAGTAAACCACAGTTGTTACTGTCTTATCTGACTAATAGTGATCTATTACTCCAAACTATCCCTTTGGGCCTGTTTTCTCTCTTGACCTTTGTGCTGCTCTCTCTGGGGTGGGTGCTGTGGTCCTCGGTCTCCAGATGGGGAAACAGAGGCTCCAGGAGGGCGTTGTTGCCCCAGGCATCTCCCAGGAGTCTGACACAGCCAGAAGGAGCTCTACCCAGCTTCAGATCTCCTGCTGGTTCAACTGCACTCGCAAGCTCAGGGGCAACAAGAGCGGAGGGCTGGATGTGAGCCTAGGTTCATCACACCCCGCCCCCCAAGCACAGCTTTGTCAAAGAGGCTGTGACCAGAAATGAAGAAAGGGTGGGAGAAATGAAAGAAAGAAATATATTCCAGGAATTAACCCAGCCGAGGCTGTCAGAGCAGACCTGGGAACTCTGAGCCCTTCTTACCAGGAGCAGAGCGTGGGCCTCCTCCCCATCTCCTTGCTGGGAAACGCTGGTGTGAACAGAAAGGGTTTACTGAAAGTTGGAAATATTGCCTGAGAGAGGCAGAGCAGGAAGCCCGCCATGGCGGTAGAACCGGGTGAGTCAGGGAGTCTGAGGGTCCTCGTGTGGCAGCAGGGGGAGGTGGCCAAGGCCAAGTGAAGCCACCTGGAAATCCACACCACAACCTCTGCTTACACATGAAAGGTGACATGTCATCAGCCTAGGCATGCCAGGATAACGTCATTGGGGTGAGGGGGCTGTGGAGGTGTGGCACATGGCCCCTAACTTCCCAGGGGAAAGCTTGACGTTGATGGGGCCATGACAGACTGTCAGAGATCTACAAGACGAGCCTCATGGATTGTGAAACTTGAGACTCATATTTGTTTATTTTGTGACAACATGGAAGACACAGATGTTCTTTCAAGATGAAAAAGAACTTCCAGGACCTGTCTTGATGTGATCCCATCACCTCATTTGTGTCACCTGTCCCCTTTTCCTGATCCCAGGCAGTGGGGCTATTCCCACATCTAGTGTTTGTGGCAGGGATTACAGGAAGGGACAGGCCAGCTGTGGGCTCTCAGGGTGGGGACATGAAGGTCATAGGTTAGGGGTCAAAAGTCAGGTAGGAGTTGTATCAAAGCAAAGGCATAAAGCTATTGAGGACAAGAGGCAAAGAATTGGTCAAGACCATGGAACAGCAAGGCCTTGAGCAAAGAGCCAGACAGAAAGGAGGGATGGGAGGGTTAGTTTTAGAGAACTGACTCTAAGCCAGACACCACTGCTCGCCTGACCTTGGGAGGGAGCATCATTGTTTTCATCTTGCAGGGAAGAAAACAAGACTCAGAGAATCCAAAGAACTCTCTGGTATTCTCTGAATGTGTCCTCTAAAGCTCACAGGTTTGTAGCTGGTGTGGTGTATCCCAACCTCCACCCCTTTCTATTTAAGTCATGTTTCTTTATCTTTCCTTTGCCTTGCATCATAATGCCTTGCAGGCGATGGAGACCCTTTGCTGAGGTCTTTGATATGTGTATACTCATGAATCAGTGAAGGACAAGCTACATTTGTTGTCTTTTAGTATCCAAAATAACTTGCTGTTCTCCATATATCAGGCCTTCCCCATTGTCTTTCTTCCCCCATGGCTCAACTGATGATCCCTTGTTGTCCACACCAGGTGAGAGGTGGGGCTCCACTGCAGGCCAGGCCATCTCATTCCCATGACCATGACCAGGATCATGCTGCAGAGATGAAGCTCAACCAATCCAGGCTGATCATAGAACTATTTAAAAAGATAAGAGAGAAAAGTTTCTTTCTTACGGCTATATTAGAATCTGGGAGAATGGCCTAACATCTCCTTGTCTAGCTCTTGTGTTACTATGAGGAATCGCCTCTCTGAGAACAGAGTTAGTATGGGGGAGGTGAATCCAAAGGATCTAAAACAAGCTACAACTGAACTTTTTACTAGTTGAGTCAATTATTTACATTTTCTTAGTTCTCTGTGGGATTTTCTGACCCTCACAATTGAAAGAGTCCTGAATAAAGTCAACTAAGAGAAGATTCCCTTTCCAAGAACTAGAAATAACTGAATAATCTATAGTTGAGTAAAAAGAAATGATAAAAAGAATACAATCGAAGTATTTAAAAAGAAAAAAATTATAGGGCTGGGGGTTTAGCTCAGTTGTTCCGGCTCCTGCCTCGCAAGCACAAGGTCTTGAGTTCAATCCCCGGTAACTGCATGCAATGCTGGGCATGGTGACTCACGCCCACCAGCAATCAATACCACATACCACAGTGCCGGGCGTGGTGGCTCACACCTGTAATCCCAGCACTCGGGAGGCAGAGGCAGGAGGATTGCTGAGTTTGAGTCTTGCCTGGACTACATAGTGAGCTCAGGGCCAGCCTGAACTACAAAGCGAGACCCTGTCTCAAAACAAACAAACAAACAAACAAAAACTATAAACACAGCACAGTGAAAAACCAGAAATAAACAAGGAATGATAATCAAGCTTACAGCAGATTTCACAGCAGCAACAATGGATGTGAGAGGCAGTGGGATAAAATCATCCCAGAACTAAAGATTTGAACTAATGATCATTGAGGTCCAACTAAAGAGTCATTCAAGGATGAGGATGAGGCTAGATGCAGGCCTTTAATACCAGCCCTTGGATGACTGAGACAGGAGGATTGTCAGGAGTTCGAGGTCAACCTGAGCTACATAGTGAGTTAAAAAATAGACTGTCCTTTATTATCTCAAAAAACATTAAACAGAAAGAGAGATAGAGACCGAGAAAGAGACAAAGAGAAAGAGAGAATTAAGTAAAATGTTTCAAAGATTGTGTGAGTTTATTACTACCTCTTCCTTGATAATTGTAACTGAACCTAGAAAGTAGTGTGAGAAGAGTAGAAAAATAAGTAAAGAAAGAAATAAACATGTCAATAAATCTAAGAACATTTATTATTATGTACTAATTTATAGGCATGGAATCAAAATCAAGTGCAAGTGAAATATTATACACCATTAATGTAGCTGGAGTTGAATAACTATAATGTCCCTATGTCATTTGGCTGAAGGATAGAGATACTAATTAGCTTTAGATATGCATGTTAGACTAACACTAAAAGAACAGAATAGAATGCATATCTTTCAAACCAGTGGAGTGGAGGAACAGAGGGAACCCACTCCATCAGTACAACGAAGACAGAGGATGAGAAAAAATGTAATCAAAGAAGCAGAAAAAAACCAGACACTTAAACAAAGGAAACATTTTCATCGAGCTCAGCAATCACAGAACCTCCAAGATGAAGTAGATATAAATACACCCCTGCCCCTCCTCCTGCACGCCTGCTATCAGCCTTTTGGCAAAACGTCCATTTCCTACCTTCCCACTGTCATGAGCCTGTGAAGCATCCAGGGCAGAGGCCACACTACTTGGTTCTTTGGCTCCTGCCCATAAGGCACAGTGCCTAGTCGACAGTCAGATGTATTTTGTAACAAATTTTTTGTGTACTTAAATTAAGTGGGGCAACAGAGTCAAAGAAGAAAATGGAGAAACAAAGGCCTTAGTAAATCATATCCACAATAAGACAGAACAGAAGAGGAAATTAAAATGTTAATAAATTCATTAAAATTCAACCTCACCAAAATAGATAAATTGAAACTAAAGAAAACAAAACTAAAGACAAAATTTTTTTTTTTTTTTTTGCTTTTTTTTGGAGACAGGGTCTTGCTTTGTAGTTCAGGCTGGCCCTGAGCTCACTATGGTGCCCAGGCAGGCCGCCACGAACTCAGCAATCCTCCTGTCTCTGCCTCCCGAGTGCTGGGATTACAGGCGTGAGCCACCACGCCCAGCATTATATGTGGTAACCGGGGATCGAATTCAGGTCCTTATGCTTGCAAAGCAGGCGCCGGAACCACTGAGCTAACCCTCCGGCCCTAAAGACAAAATTTTATGTTTTGCCTATCAGAGAAAAATTTTAAAATGACAATATTAAATACTGGAATAGGTAAAGAGGTTACTGCACACCTGGTAACATACGTTATAAACTGTTTCAAACTTTCTGGAGAGCAATATTAGTTCCAAATCTTTATATGACTCAGGGTTGTTTTGATTGCAAATTAGCACAAACTGATAACTTAACAGGGTATATATTGCCACAAATAAAAAATTATGTTTTCTGGGCATACCTGTAATCCCATGATTTGGGAGGTTGAGGCAGGAGGATTGCTGCAAGTTCGAGGCCAGTTTAGGCTACATAGTGAGTTCAAGGCCAGACTGGACTGGATATTGAGACTATCTCAAAAACAAAACGAACAAAAAGCTGTGTGTCTGTGTGCATACTTTGCCAAGTGGAGGTGCACTGTTGGCATTAGGCATGTTTTAGTTGTGCAGTCTAACTAGAAAGGGCTTACTCTCTTGGGTGTCACCTTTCTCCCAAATCTACTCGTTTATGCTCATAATAGCTGTAGTTCTAGACCTTACATTCCTCTGTCCAAGGGAAAAGAGATTATCCCAGTTCCCAGAAGCCCCCAGCAAATATTTTCTGTCTCACTGATGTTTCACATCACCAGTTTTTGAACATAATAATTATTAAAATATAGTAATTAGGAACGAGGATAATAATAAAGGTAAAGATGAACTGAAACTTCAATTATTGGGGTGGATTAATAGGAAGAGAGCACATATGAGAAGATTCTCATCCATCACTAGAGGGGAATCCTGCCTCATTCTCGATCTCTTCTTTCTCTAAGAGTTCCATTAGAGACACAACTGCCTCACCACAGGCCATGTATCTGTGTTCTTTTGTAGTTACCCAATTCCTTGTTCCACTGTGTATTTCCTTCTGATGTATTTTCCAGTTCCTTAATTCTCTCTAGAACTGTACCTAATTTACTCCTACATATATCCATTGAATCTTAATTTGTTTCTTTTTCGGTCTTAGAACTTCAGGGGCTGAGGTGTACCTCAGTGTTAGAGCACTTACCTCACATGCACAAGGTCCTGCATTTGATCCCAGCTCCACCAAGAAAAAGAACTTTAGTTTTTTATAGTGTATATTCTTTGCTGAAATGTTAATATATATATTTTTAAGACAGGGTCTTGCTTTGTAGTTCAGGCTGGCCCTGAGCTCACTATATAGCCCAGGCAAGACTCAAACTCAGCAATCCTCCTGCCTCTGCCTCCCGAGTGCTGGGATTACAGGCATGAGCCACCACACGAGTGCTGGGATTATAGGCGTGAACCATCACGCCCGGCACTGTGGTATGTGGTATTGATGGCTGGTGGGCATAAGTCACCACACCCAGCATTGTATCTGGCTACCGGGGATTGAACTCAGCACCTTGCAATTGCGAGGCAGGTGGAGGCAGGCGCCAGAACTACTGAGCTAAATCTCCAGCCCAATGTCACTATATTTTTAAAGAGAAAACTTATGCTTAATTCTAGCAGCCTATTATGTTAGGGACTTCAAAATCCTAGAATCCCTTAAATCAGTCAAATTCTGGATTTCAGACTCAAGACACTGGGAAATGTCTTGGTTTAATCTTACTCTCAAAATGTAGTCTTTTGGGTTCCATCTGGAAATCTGGGAGGTTTTCAGTGGGCCCTGAATTCCAGTATTTGTTGCCAATCCTTGTGAACCTGCCTGAGCTCACATAAATCTCCCATCAATATCTTCAGTTTCTTCAGGGAGTCTTGGGGGAAAGCATCCCATGCAGAGAATAATATTCTGGACTTCTCTTCACCCCCAGAGCTGGGTATCCCAGTTTCTAACTTTCTTGGAGCTCTCAACAGCCTTTTAGCAGTTGCTTTGCTAGTGATTTTCAGCAGAAGTCTGCCATCATCAGAGTAAGGCTTGACAGTGCCTAGGGATCTAGATACATCAGGGTTCAAGTGTTACCTCTACTTTTTTTTTTTTTTGAGATAGGTCCCACTTTCTAGTTCAGGCTGGCCCTGAACTTACTATATAGCCCAGGCAAGCCTCTAACTCACAGTGATCCTCCTATCTCTGCCTTCTGAGTGCTGGGATTGCAGGCATGAGCCACCAGGCCCGACACTGTGGTATGTGGTACTGATTGCTGGTGAGTGTGAACCTCCATGCCCAGTATTGCTGTATGTGGTCACCAGGGATTGAACCAGGGACCTTGACTTGCAAGGCAGGCACTGGAACCACTGAGCTAAATCCTTGGCTCTACCTCTACCTTTTAATTACTGATGACTCTGGGCAAATTGTTCAGTCTTTCTGATCTCCAGGTCTCTCCCTGTATGAAGAGATGAGGTCCTGCCCTTCAGCACTAGTTGAGGCAAAGATATCATTATGTTTCCTCAGACAAAAGACTACTATCTAGAATATGTAAAGAGCTTAAAAAAAATCAGACCTCTCCAAATTGAAAGACCCAATTCAAAAATGGGCATCTGAAATGAACAGACACTTTTCAGAGGAAGATGTAAAAGCAGCTAAGAAGGATATGAAGAAATGCTGAAAGTCACTGGTCATTTGGGAGATGCAGATGAAAACAGCACGAAGATTTCATCTCACTCCACAAAGAGTAGATGCTATTTTGAAATTAGCTAGCAACAAATGCTGACAGGGCTGTGGGGAGAAAGGAACCCTTCTCCACTGTTGGTGGGAATGTAGACTGGTACAACCACTATGGAGATCAGTGTGGAGATTCCTCAGAAAACTAGGATTAGAGGTCCCATCTGGCTCTGCTATTCCCTTGATAGGGATTATACACAAAAGAATTACAAAATTCATTTCACAACAAAATATGTACACCCATGTTTATAGCAGCTTCCTTTGTGATAGTTAAATCTTGGAAACAACCCAAATACCCATCAACTCTAGAGTAGATAAAGAGGATGTGTTTTTTTAATAAAATGGAGTATTACTCTGCCATAAAAATGCTAATTTTGAGTCATTTATATGCAAATGGACATACCTTAAGGACACACTCATAAGTGTAATAAATAGGTCACAGATGTGTAAATATCATAACTTTCCTCTGACATGAGAAACTGTAAATGTAAATGAGTTCTAGAATACAAGATAGATATTGTGAAATAGTAAATGTTCAAAGGGAAATAGGGTTTAGGGGTAAGTAACGAGGGGAAAGAAAATATGTGATGGTCAAAAAAGGAAGCAGGAAAGAAAAAAATTGATGGTTAAAAAAAGGAAATAATGCTTGTGTATATAGGGGCAAGGGGGAGGTAGGGTGGGAAGGGGAAGGGGAAAAATGAGAATTAAGTTGTGTCATATACTGGCACAAATTCTCAACATGGAGCGTAATTGTGATATATATATATACACACACACATATATATATACATATATATATGTATACACACACAAATATATATATAATGTACCAGTAAAGATTTAAAAAGAAAGATATCACTATGTAATCTACTTTGGGTAGGCACTCAGACATTTGGCTTTGCTGTTGGTGATAAGGTTATAGCCCTCCATTTTATACAGTTCTTCTGACTTCTTCACCTCCCTGCAGCTCCATCTCAAACCCTAAGTTTCTCTTTCTAAAAATCCACGTTAGCAAGAGGATATCGAAACTGAGCTTCCACAAGGAAAAACTTTAGAAGGCCGTGTGGCCTCTAATAAGTTAAAAGTCACCTCACCGTGGCCCTTAGGTCCCCGAACCCAAATCTATATGACTGTCCCTTCCTTTGTTTCGGGGTTCTGCCCTCTCAGGTACAGGAGCCACTTAAGTAAATCTCTTGTCGGGTTACCTGGTGTGTGCACGGTTGTTGGTTGCTGGCAGAGTTCTAACAGTTGGTAGTGTCCTGATGAGTCTGCCTGGCCCCACCCTGGTGCTCTGGTGTCTAGGAGGGGCCTCTGGCCATTTTGTGTTTCTTAGGATACAGGAATTTTTCAGGGTCAGTGTGAGTGTCTTTGTTCTTTTTGCCTGATCACTGGGTCTTGTACAGGCCTGAGGATGTGGACAGTAAGTGGCCTCCAGAAACTTGAAACACTACTCTTCTTAACTGTGATGGAATGCAGCAAGAGGCAAAAGCTGGGAGGAGTTTGGAGGGGAAAGAGGCAGAGGTCAGACACCAGGGGCCTGCCTGGGTCAGGAGCGGGCTGCGGTGGAGGCTCGGGGACTGCCATCAGCATTGTGGGCTCTAAGACCCCAAGACTGCATGACTTTATAGCATGTGGGGTCAATGAGGTGTTGTACCCTTTGACCTTGATAGAGGATGTCTTGACTTCAAAGCTACTGTAATAAGATAATGTGAACACAGATGAAATCCCACTAAAAATCATTTTTCAGACCAAATACCCTGCTGAGGTACTTTTACAGTTTTTTTACAGGGCAATGACCCTGCATTAGTTACTTTCTTTGTTGCTAAGACCCAATACCTGACAGCTACTTCTTAAAGGGAAGCTTCATTTTGGCTCATGACTTCAGAAGTCTCGGTCTGCTGCAATGCAGGAGGACAATGGAGAGGAAAGCTGTGGCTATCAGGGCAGCCAGGAAACAGAGAGTGAAGAGAGAAGCCAGGGATACAGATACACACTTCCAGGTAAAGCCCCCAGGACCCTCCGCTAGCCAGGCCCAGACCTCCTAACGGCACACCTGGCTGCTGGGCTTATTACTGGGTGAATTTAGCTCCCCCCCCACCTTGATCCATCACCCTCCAGAGAGTCCACCTCTGAGCATGTGAGAATTTTAGGGGCCACTCCAGATCTGAACCATAGCACATCATGTTATTCATTTACTTTACTATATTCTTTCCTTTTAAATTATACTTTAGCATACTTTTTAAAAGTACTTTTTTGGGGACCAGATAAGCATATATAAATGGTTAGTTTGCAATGTCTGTGTGTGCTCTAGAGAAATGCTTTTGTTAGACTACATATTCCTACATTTCTAAATAATGAAATTAAAGGGCAATTTTCTGTCTTGATATCTTCTTGGAATGATTTTCACCAAATGAGTTCTTCTGTTTAATTTTTATACAGAATATGATTACCAGTGCATAGATCAGTCTGTTGTCCATTTATAATTTTTCCTAATATAGTGTTTGCTATTCTGAATGCATGTATAGGTGTCAGTATGTATGTTTCAATGTGTTTATTTTAGTGTATGTGAATGTGTGTGTGTATATTTCTGTGTGTGAATATGTATATGTGTGTCAGTGTGTGTAGTCATAATTTTATCAACTCCTCATCACATTATGCAGGTCTTAATAAGGAAGATTTAACTTTTTGTTAGCTCAACAGCTAACAAAAATTATATCTTTTCCCTCAGGTGCTGACATGAACATAGCATTGACTTTTTTTACAGTACTGGAGTCTGACCCAGGCCTGGAAGCTGGTGGCACAGAAACACAAAGGAATAGAAGAGGTCTAACTGGGCTAACTGGGAACATATACAGAGGCCTGGGCAGAGCGTGTGGAGACCTTGAAGCCAGGTGTGTACCCTGAAACTGATACAACCTAGAGGCCTGGAGAGCAGGGAGAAGGGGGATTACAGTGGAGAGGACTGTTAGCCCAAGGTACCTGCTGGGGACAGATCCAGGGAAGCACATCCTAGTGTCAGTATTGCAGCTTGCCAAGCCCAAACCCACCAGGAAGACAGAGGGCCAGGAAGCCTACAGGTCCCGCCAGGCAGGTCTGCATCAGGACAAAGGTGATGCTGGCTGCAAGCAGCCCAGCACAGGCCAGCAGCCAGCCCTCCCATGTGCCTGTGCCTTTCAGACACGTGCTCATCTTCTAGGCCTGGGAGCGAGCCTCGGGCCGCAGAGACAGGTGGGGGAGGCAAAAGGGCTGGTCCTATTAGATGGTTTCCCAGGGGACAGGGCTAAATTACTGCGCTCTTCTTGGAAAGGTCAGGGGTAATGTATTCCTCATCTGGCCACTGAAGGTACAGCTGAAGCCCATTCCTGCTGACCCTGCGGCATTTCGGGTTTGGAATAATTCAGATGGGACTCTGGATGAAATTTATCTTTGCTGTATCTACACAGAAAGACCTTACAAAGCTGGTCAATAATGTAAACAAGGATAATTAAAATATTTCAGAGAAGGCTTAATGTACCAAGGAGTGGGGAGAATTTTGTAAGCCAAACCCATTCCTGGGTAATGAGAGAATGATGACTTGTCATTTTTTTACAGTAATCACACAAATGTGCTCCCACAGGCTTCTAAAGGCAATCTGGGGATGAGTCAGGTGTGATAGGGCCTGCTTTGCTTATGCTCTGAGGTTGGTACCCACCAGTGATTAGACCAGAGACTAGCCACCCTCTGAGATTGGCAGGGTCTTTTCTTTCCAAGCAGGGGCAGCATGAACAGAAGAGGAAGCACATTCCTGGGTCTTGACAGGTCAGCCATAGAGTCTGCCTGCCTTTTGGGTCCTGAGACTCTTCTGAGCCTTTATTTCTCCAGCTGTGAAATGGGCAAAACCATACTCATGTCATGGACTTCCTTTAAGGTGGGGTCAGCAGTGGAATAGAGCGGGGCTCAGCTCCAACTTCTCTGTCCCTATCAGGCATGGAAGAAGGGGTTTACTCCATGTCCCCCACCCTCCCCTCTGCTGGGCCCCCCGAGTACAGGCCAGCCAGAGGACCCGTTGGGAGACAGAGAGGTTGCTGATCCTGCTGTTTGGCCTGGGCCTGACCCAGTTCCCCCAGAACCTGAACCCAGCTTTTTGTGCAAGTTTCTCTTATTCCAGCAAATCCAACCCCACACATACATCCCATGGACAGGGTCTTCTGTGGAAAGAGAGTTGTGGGCTTTGGGACCAGATTGGTGTTGCTTCCAATCTGGTTCTGCCAGGTTCTCCCCTTCCCTGAGTCTCTGGACAAGTGAGGTGGCCTGACTGTCCCCACACACCTGGCCCAGTGCCTGGTGGTTACAACGATTGCGTGATGGGTGGCTACTGTGGTCACTGTCTGGGGACCACGTTCAGACAGTTCTAAAACAGTCAGAGATCTGACTAGGCCTTCAAGGTCTTTCCTTCCTAAGAAGTTCTGGGCTGTTGGGAGAATCTACCAACCTGGGGCAGAGACACGGGAGGAGAGAGGCTGTGACAAGTCACAGTGACTGGGGAGGCTGTTCTGCAGTTTTGCTGTCTGCCTTTCCCCCGGCGGGGCTGTGCTGAGCTGTTGGGGCTCTCCAAGCCAGGGTGCTCTAAAGTCCTCCTGCTCCCAAGGATGCATGAGTGTGGTCCCCAGAGTGTGCGTGCTGGTCAGAGGAGCACAGGACACTGCCTCTCCCCTCGTGACCTCTCTGCGGAAGAGATGAGTAATGAAGTTAAACGGCTTGCCCAAGGCTCCATGGAAAAAGGCGTCCATCATCTTAATGGTACCTCTGAGGGCTCTGCTGACCTGCAGCCCATTCCTTCTGCTCACCCCTCCCGCAGGCACTCGATGTGAGCTATTCCTGGCATGTCCTGTGGTACAAAAGCACGGTTCATCTTTTCAAGGAGACACGAGGAGGTTGAAAGTCAAAGCCATTGGAACAAGCTTTGGCTTTGGAGAGGAGTCAAGTGCTTATTATGCAAGTCCTTGCTCTTCCTCAGAAGAAGGCAGTCCAGGGAGCAGGACAGAGTTTGGGGAATTTGGTGATAAGAATGAAAAGGAATAAGAACTATGCGGTACACACTGTCTCAGAGCAGAGAGCCATGTCTGCCAGGCACACTCTGCTTTGGGAGGAAGTAGCCTCTAGAGTCACCTAGGTGACTTAGGGAGAGAGAGAGCAGCCTTGGTTATGCTGGCCTGGCAGTGTCTTGGGGATAGTTGGGATCCATTGTTCCTTTCCCAGTCCCTGATCCCTGTCTCCATGCACACACTGGCTGATGCTGCCAGGAAGACAGACTGGGTTGGGGCTGGAGGAATTGCCACTCGGACTCTCATCGGGCCTTAATGATGCTGGTCTCCCAGAAGCATCAACAGTTTGAGCTCAACCTGAGCAACCAAATAACTTCATGAGATCTTGTCTCAACATAAAAACCTAAGAAGGGCTGGAGATGTAGCTCAGTGTGAAGGTCCTGCTTGTCCCCTTCTCTGGCTAAAAGCTTTGATTTACACAGAGCCTGCTAACTGGGATTTGTTACCAGCATTTCCCTCCAAAATGGTCAAAGTGGTTTTCTGGGCTGTGGTCCTTGGTGTCCTTTGATGAAAGAAGGACAAAGGACATGGGTTCTGGGCTCTCAGGGCCTCTCCCACCTGCTGAAAAAGTGAGGTCCCTCTGAGTCCACAACCTACAGGCCCACTGTGAGCACAACCCCTGGTGTGGCCAGCATGGTGTGGATGAAGGATGGTGTGTTTGTGTACTTGTGGGGAGTCAGTGGAGCTTGTGGTCATTTCCAAGGCCTGCCGAGTGCACTTGGAGCAAAAGAAGGTCTTGATGGGGCCTCCTCCCTTTCTACAGAGACAGCCATTGTGCTTTGCTTCCTTTTACAAATTGGAGTTCTCATGGTGGCTTCCAATGGGCCAGAATCCTCAGCTAAGAAGTCTGAAAGCCACTGTGGACAAGCACCAGCCAGGTCAGCTGACGGATCCTTGCAAAACTCCTGCTTCTTCTCCAAGCCAGGATCTCTGCTCTAGCTATCTCTTGCTGCATTACAAACACCCCAATACTTAGCAGCTTGTCAGAGCCAGTTGTTATTTTCTTTTGTGGGTTGACTGGGCATAAATGGGCAGTTTTCCCTTGAGGCTTCTCATGTGCCTACAGTTAAGTGATGGCTGGCACAGGGGTCCTGAGGCTCAGCAGGGTGGGTCTTTGCCCTTGGCTTTCTCACTCATGGGTCTGCTGTCCCCACTGCGATGGCAGGGAGGCTTGAGGATGAGCTGAGCAGTCCTCTTTCCACGTGGCCCCACCACACAGACTTCTTCACAGCGTGGCAGGCTTGACATAGACTGTCACAAAGTCTGGCTTCCTCCACAGTTTGTGATCCTAGAGACACCCGTGGAACTTGTAAGGCATTTTATGATTTAGTTTTGTGTGTTAGTCAGCTTTCTGTTGTTGAAACAACAAACTTGGTATCTGTTACTTAAAGGAAGAGAGATTTAATTTAGCTCATGGTTTCAGAGATTCCAGTAGTGGTTGGCTGGTCCAAGGCAGGAACATCATAGTGGGAGGGTGTTCAATTCACAGCATCTCAGAAGCAGAGAGTAAGGAAAGAGAGAAGGAGGTCCAGGACCTCATACAGTTCCCAATGTCATGTCCCCATGATCCACCAGACACATGCAAAAGTCTGATGTACTAACCTCCTAGGTATCTTTCAAGCCAATTAAGTTGACAATAAAGATTAAATGTTAGATTTGGGAAACAAACGTCACTGCCATGGTATTCTATTGCTCAAAAGCTGGTCACAAGGAGAAGTATGTTGGAGGGGAGGGAATGATGCAATTGTGTAAATTCCATGTAGCTAAGCTTTTCCTGTCTGAGCTGAGAGTCATCCTCACCTGGTCTCCTTCTGACAAGTGTCCCTTTGCCAAATCTAAAAGCAAGAGTGACATCAAAGGTGAGCCAGGGCAAGGAGTCAGGTAGGGCTGGGTCACCTTTGCAGACTTCTGGCTTCCTGGAATGATGACAGAACTCAGCCTCTCCTCGCAGTACATTTCGGCCTTTGCAGTCTCTCACCAGTCCTGTGAGGGCCCAGCTGGAAGGCAAATCCCTTTAGCTGTCATTTCACCCCTGGGATAAAGGCCTCTCAGAAACAGTGATGCATGGCCATCCTTCAGGAAAAACAGGATTCTAGTGAATTATTTGTTAGGCATCTCAGTGGTTCCTTTGTCAGCCAAGATGTCTTTCCTGCTCGAGGCCCGTTGAGTCCTGAGAGCCACCTCAGGCTTAAATTGATGGACTGACACAGGAGGAAGGTACAGACAGACTGGGACCCTGCAGAGCAGTCCTGCCATGGGAATCCAGAGGATGAAGCAGGAAATGGGGCTGTGTTTCCTCTGGTTAGACTGTGGGTGACCACAAGTAGGCTTCTGGCCACTGTGAGCAGCATAGGGATTTGTAGGGCTCCCACTTGACCACTGGCATCCTGGGACCCTCCCTGCAGGGGAGAATGACTCCCAAGAATAGTTGCTGTCTGAGGTGAACAGGCAGTGAAGGAGGAAGGCCCCAAGACCCCAGGAGAGCAGCTGCCACTCTCAGGAGCAGACCCCAGGGAGCCCTTGAACGTGATGTTATTTCTGTCATGCATAGGGAGAGGCGTGGGTGAGCGTGTGCGAGGAAAGAGAAATGCCGAAAACACAGCTAGCCTCTGTTAATATTTGATAGGCAGCCAAAGCACTTTTGTCCTTTGCAAGCCCGGCAAGCTACCCGTGAAAAAATAAATTGCTTTTCAAGAACATTCATCACAGCAAGTGGCTCATTTCCTTGTCCTCACACAACCCCATTCCTTGGCCCTCTCTCCCATTAAAACCTCTTCAGATGTGGTCAGATGAATAAAGAAACTGAGGCTGCAGAGCGGGTGCTAGTGGGTGGTGTGGGAAGGTGAGAGCTGGAGGTGCTGGAGACAGGTAGTAATCGCTCGCCAGCCTTCCGATGCAGCCCCAGCTGGACTCTTTCCGGAACAGCGAGTCTTGGGCTCCACAGATGTGGCTCTGAGGTTCAGGAACAGATGCGCGGGCCCTTGCTGTTGAGGTCTGTGCCTCTGGCATCCCAGTCATCTTCCATGCTCCCTCTGGACCACACCTCCCTCCGCATCCCTCTGTGTCCTGCCATCCTGCATATTCTTTTAGAGTGCTCATCTTAGTACATAAGTATGAATTCCATTCTGATCCCGTCAGCTCCGCTGGGTCAGACCGAGCGTGACACCATCTCACACAGCTGGATACCTCAGCACCTAGTGTCGGTTGAACAAATGCTTTGGGGACAAAGAAGCGAGAAATCTAAAATACAATGTCAAATCTAGGATTGTCACCAATCTGGGATTGTCACCTCTGGAATTTTTCCCTCCATCAATCAATTTCCCGGTTAATCTGCCAGGCAAAGCAGACCTTCTCTTATCCACCGGAACTGTGGTAAGCTCTGTGCTGGGATCAGCTGGCAGGCTTGAGGGGCCTCTGCGAGGATCAGCCTACTGAACTCAGCTTTTGCTGTGCACCCTTGAGTGAGTCCCGGATCCCTCTGCCTCAGGGTTTTCCTTTGGAGAAGCTGAATCGCTGTGCAGACTGGGTTCCCTCTGGGGGACAGGACTGCTGCAGCAGCACAGCAGGGGCTTGCTCAGTGGGTAGTGCTCATCTGCCTCACTCCGTTGACAAGTGCGGATCCTCTCAGCTCAAAACCTATCACTGCAATATTCGAGGATTTCTGAGTAGCTAGTCTAAGGTGGCTTTAGAAAATTCCCCAAGTGCGATGTTGTAGGGATTCTTCCTCCATTTAGGTATGTGTGAGGCACAGAGCCTCAGGAGGCTAGGGTCTAGTGGAAGGACACTGGACTCCACCACCACGAAGAGTCTTGTGTTAGCACTGTGGAAAACCAGGCTACTGGTCAGACTCACCCAGCAGCAGAAACATTTAGTCTTAGAAAGATCTGGGCACTATATTTTGGTTTCGTCCATTCATTCAACATATATTTGTTGAGTGTCTACTAGCTCATCAAGGATACATTAGTGATTAGGGACTAAAGAGACAGCATGGTCCCTCCCCTGGAGAAGATGACACCCAGCTGGGCAGATGCCTACAAATGGAGTAAGGATTTATAGTGAGATAAGCCCCAAAGGAAATGCGAGGTAAGGGATGGATGCTGATGGGGAGGAGAAAGCTGGAAAGAGGAGATGAGGGCAGGGAAAGCAGAGGCAGGCCTGAAAGAGGGGAGCAGGGTGGGTAGAGGTTCTGGGGTCCCAGGCACTTTCGGGGTGCCAGAACCCTACTATCCATCCAGGCCAGAGCACCAGGCAACGACCCACCGAGCTGCGCTGTTTGGGCTGAAGAACTAGAAACCGACACAACTTTGTCTTTCTTAATAGACAGGACTCCTTTTCAGGCTTGGCTAAGAATAGCCTAATTTATCCCCGTTCCCAGGGCTGGGAAGCCGGGAAGACTGGGAGCCACTGCGTGCCTGGCTCGCTGCCCGAGCGGCCGCGAGGGCTCACGACAGAGGCTCTCTCGCCCACCTCGCTACAGACCCGCCCCGGCCCCGGTCCTGCCGCGCCCATTGGCTTGCCCGTTATCTTCCCGTGCTCTGATTGGTTCACTGGAGTCCTCGCCTGGCTGTGACTAGCTGGGTGCTGCTCCAAACTGCGGGAGCTGAGAAGCGAGGTTTTCTGAGGGTGAGGGGCGGACACTGACCTTGCCCCAACTCAGAGGTGGGCAGCTGGAGGGAGGTCGGGGAGGCGCTTGGACAGGAGTCATTTACCAGCTACGACTCACTCACCCCAGACTGTATTATTTCAGTCTGTCCTTGCAAAATAGGCCTCATCATCCCTCCAGTTACAGATGAGGAAAGTGAGGGCAGAAAACTGAAGGGGCTGGTTCAGTCTCACAGGAGCTGGTTGGCGGTGGAGTGACAGCCTTTGTGCGTGGTTCCAAGCACCGGGCGGTCGGTATTACTTAGAGACCTCCAGCCCCCCGTGGAAGCTAGCTCAGAGGAGGCCTCCCAGAAGACATGGCACTCCCATGATTGTTGAAGATGTGCAGAATTAGGATGGTCATGGGAGCACAGATGAACTAAAATGGCCTGGACATGAAATCAGTCTCTGGGTTGACTTAGAAAGAGCTGCTGCTGACACCGGATATTCTTTTTGCACAGCATTTTAAACTTTTTTTTTTTTAAACAGGGACTTACTTTGTAGTTCAGGCTGGCCCTGAGCTCACTGTGTAGCCCACGCAAGCCTCGAACTCAGCAATCCTCCTGTCTCTGCCTCCCGAGTGCTGGGATTACAGGCGTGAGCCACCACATCTGGCACTGTGGTATGTGGTATTGATTGCTGGTGGGCGTAAGTCACCACACCCAGCACTGTATATGGTTACCATGTCGAACTCAGGGCCTTGCACTTTCAAGCCAGGCGCTGGAACCACTGAGCTAAATATCTGGCCCCATAGTATTATACTTTTGGAAATCCCTTCACTTCTATAGTGTCATTCAACTACAGAATCAGAGCAACTCTATAGGCTGACATTGGCCTTAGCTTGGTTTTGTTTGTTCTTTGAGATAGGGTTTCTAAGTGGTCAGGCTGGCCTTGAACTCACTATGAAGTCCAGGCTGGCCTTAAATTCCTGGTGACTCTCTTGCCTCAGCCTCCTGAGCACTGGGATTACAGGTGTCTCTGGTAACATCCTTGTTTTACAGAGGGGTAAACTGAGGACAAATAAATACCAGTGGGAACAATGGAATGTTGCAGGTCCTGAAGGTGTTTTACATCTCTCATGAGTCTCACAACAGCCCCAGGAAGGAATAACTGTTTGCCTTTTGTTTGTTTGGGGCAGGAGCTGGGGATAAAGGATCCATTACAGAGCTGCACCTAGCCCTGTCTTACCTTTAAGAGCATCAAACCAAAACGACAGGGGAAACAACATCCCTACAGTAACTCAGGTGCTCAAGAGCAGACTCCTGACTCTGTGCTCCCACCTCCCAGCCAGTTGTTCTACTGCCCCTTCGGCATTGAAGCCAGCTTGCAGAAGAGCCGGAGGCTGTGGCTCCTGGACACCAAAGGTATCAAGGCTGACATGGAGGCCCTACACCCAAAAATTCCTGCCTCCCACACACACACATTGCCAATGGCTGAGACACCACCGTGACAGTTGTTTTGTCTTGTTAAACACTGTCAGAGCCATGAGAAATTTGTAGTTTAAATCTCCCTGTATGAGAAGGAGACATTAGTTACATATCTGGGCAAGAAAGACATTTGGGAATTCCCCTGGAGTTATCCAGCTATCTAAGTCTTCTACCAAAAAGTGCTGAGAATAGTCTGGTCTTTCTCTGAGTCCTCCGTAGCATGGTCCCATGCTAGATGGTAGGAAAAATGAAGTAGCAGAGATTCTGCTCTGGAGTAGAATGTAACCAGTAACAACAAAACTCTTCTCACACTGGGCCATCTAGGAATAAATATCTGTGTAGAGGACCTAAAATGTATTTAGTATATGTGTTGTCAAAGCGAGCACAAAGACCTAAAATATAAGTTCCTGAGCCTTTCAGTGAGCAGGGATTACTGGCCCTTTTCTGCCAGGAGTCATTTGCTGACTGAGCACTGGGCTAACTGGAGATGAGGCAGTGTGTTGGGAGAGAAGGTGCCAGCTGAGCTTGTGCCAGCCATGTGGACTGGCCTGACTAAGAGTAGTGGAGCTCTAAAGTCCTTGCCAGCCCTCCCCAGGGAATGCAGAGTGCTTGGGTGGGGGATTCTGGGGTCAAGGCTATCAGGCACAGTTTTGCACTCTTTGGGAAGCAAAATGCAACTAAAGGAAAAGATCTTCAAGAAAAATATCATTCTGTAATTATAGCACTCTGGGGGGCTGAGGAAGGGCAGAATAGCATGGGCAATTTAGCCAGATCCTCTCTTAAAGATATGGAAAAGGACTGCGGGTGTAGATCAGTGCGACGGCCCTGGGTTTAATCCCCAGTATTGAAAGAAAGGGAGAGAAAATGAAAAGAAACAAAAAACATGCCCAAGTATCTTCCTTCAAATATTTGTCAGTTTAGTTGCATGTAGAGGGAAGAAAATATTAAACTCGGAATTTCTGCAGAGCCCAATGTTCAAGGTCACAACAAAGAACAACAACATAGTTAATCTGGAGCTATGCTTGAGACTCCAGCACTCTGGGAGGCTGAGGCAAGAGGCTCACAAATTAGAGCTTAATCTGGGCAATTTAGCAAGTCATTATCTCAAAATTTTAAAAAGCTGGGGCTATAGCTTTGTGTGGAGGACCTGGATTTAATCTCCAGTGTGGCAAAACAAAACAAAAACCTCGGGAGTGTCATAACTGAGAAGGAAGCCAAAGCTATCTGTGCATAGTGCTTGGGAGATAAAGATCCACTGGAGAGAGGGGGCTGCAAGGAGAACAAGGCAAACACCCTTGAAACATCTCTGGGGATAATAATAATGGCTTTACCTTCTGGGCTTCTTTTTTATATAACGTCTGAAATTTCATGTAAAAGTGCAAGCATGGGATTATGTCAGAAAACATAATATGCATAGGAAAAAACATGCTAGAGACAGATTGCAGATTGTCTTAGCTCAGGCTGCTCTAAACAAATACTATAAAGGGCGGGGGGTATAGCTCAGGAGCATAGATAGCACCTGCTTGGCAACTGTGAGGTCTCAAGTTCAATCCCTAGTCCTCCTGCCCCCCCCCCCCCCCCCCCCCGCCCAGAAAGAGAAGAAGAAAAAACAAATACTATAGACTAAGAGGCTAGAACAAAGGACTTATTTCTCACAGTTTTGGAGTCTGGAAGTCTCAGGTCAGATTTAAATCCTGGTGAGGAGTTGCTTCTTAACTTTCAGGTGGCTGGCTTCTCTTTGTATGCTCATATGGTAGACTTCAGTGACTTTCTTCCTATAAGGGCTCTAATACATTATGAGGTCCCCATCTTTAATACCATTTCATTCAGGTTGAAAGCTTCACTATGTGAATTTAAGGAAGACATCAACATTCAGTTCATACATAGCACAGATTGTAACAGAGTATGACCCTATGTTGGTATTTTACTGCTACAGGTTTCAAGCCCACCACCTCCTTTTCCTTCCTGCCTTACATCTGAAACAGTTGGTAATAAGAAAAACAGAACAAACAAACAGAAAAGTAGGTACTTTTTCCTTCAGTCCCAGAAAGCAATTCAGACCATGCAAGCTCCGGCTTATCCTAGAAACTATCTCCTAACAGCCACAAACCTAGTCTCCTTTCTCTGTTTTACCAAGCCTTTTTTGGACTTTCCTGAGGTTTTGAGGCTATCTTGAGAAATTTTCTTATGTAAATAGAGACACTTTTCCATATCCTCCTGGTGTGTGTGATGTCATCAGTCTTCATGTTTAAACCAAAGTTTGGGTGGAGGTGTTTTTCCCATCACCTCAACAGATGATTCGGATATTAGAGCTGTCAGACAAGGATTTAAAATAACTGTTATAGCTAGATTAGAAAAATAATATGCAAAGAACAGGAATACAATTAATGAAATGATTTCTGTAGGGAATTGAAAACTATAAAAATTCAAATAAAGACTCAACAACTGAAGAAATTTAGTATCTAAAATGAAGAATTGATTACAGACTGAATATACAGCTCAGTGGTACAACACTTTCTCAGTGTGAATGAAGTCCTGGGTTCAATACCACCATCACCACCCCCACAAAAAAAAAAAAACTTTTCTCAAATGAAGGAATTTACTGGCAACTTAAATATAGAAGATGAGCATATGAGAGGATTAGAGAGCTCAAAGACAGGCTCAAATGGAAGTACTCAAACAAAGCAGACAGAAAAAGGAAAAACAAATCAAAATATAAAATAAATACTGGAATATAATAGAAGATATACCATCTATATAAGGAAAGGGAGAGTCTTTATTTAATATTTGAAGAGATAATTAGCAAGGATTTTCAAAGTCAGATAAAGAATCAGCTCGGAATTACAAAGTTCAGTGAACATAAAGAGTAATAAAGAATATTACACATAGGCACTGTCTTAATTACTTTTTTCTCTCACTGCGGAGACAATCTACCTAGAACCTAAAGCTAAAGGAGGAAAGATTTATTTGGTTTACAGTTCATAGAAGTTTTAGTCTGTAGGTGGTTCCAAGAAAGAGTGGCATGACAGAGAAACATCACAGAGGAAAACAGTTCATGGCAAAGCTGTCCGTGACCACAGAAAACCTTTTCTTGTCCTTTATGTTTTATTCAGGATAGGGCAGGAAACACTCGTGCAGGGCGGAGCACCCTTAATCCTACGTAGAACTCTGTGAAAGCAGTCAGTGGACTAATTTAGTAATCACACACCCTTGATCCTAGGATCACACACTTAATACCAATATCACATACTCTAGATCCACCCACTTCAGAAAAGACCCGCTAATGACCACATGAGGCTTCAGTGGAGGATCTAGACACAAGCCATTACAGGCAATTAATGAAAATCAAAGACAATGAGAATATTTAAAGCATCCTGAAAAGATAATACATCCATTCAAAGGGGCAATGGTAAGTTATGGCTGACTTATCAGTAGTAACTATGAAAACCAGGGGACAATAAAAAAGCATCTTCAATGACAGAAGGAAATATTATATACTCTGTGGAAGTTCCTCCAAAATGAGAGTTCATATTCTTCTTCTAGGTTTCTTCCCTTTTTTCTATTTCTAAACAAATTAGCTTCAAAACTATTAAATGAGGAAAAGTAATGTAGGTATCTTGAGGTAAGAATGAAGCTATTAGGAAGCCACAGTGGATCAGAGCAGGACCTCAGGGCCCAAAAAGAGAGAGGAGGGCATCTTCACAGACAGGCATAACAGTGAGGTATGCCAGCGCAACATCATGGTGAACAGATCATCTACCTACTGGCCTGGTGTGATGTGCTGAGCCAAAGACCAAGCAATGTAAGGAGGGCATCGCTGTGTTGAGGAGAAGTCTCAGCTTGGAGTTAGAGGGGTTACAAATATACAAAAGGAGAAATCTAGAAAATAATCCTAATGGGTTGTTTATATGGATTCATGAGTAGAGACACACACACATGTACAACACACACACATAGACATATACACGTTTAACACCCAGATTTTGGTTTCTGACTAACATTTTCAGTAAAAGAAAATCAGAGACCTGGAGAAATGGCTGATTCCAGGATAGGAGTAAAGAAAAGATACGATGAATCTGGAACATCTTACAATAAAATGTAAGGAAGTGTTCATAATGGGGACATGTCAAAAGGACGCAGAAGCCAATTTGGCAAATCTTCCTCTGGCCATATCAGGCAAAATCTGAATGTCAAAATAAATATTAGTAATAGATTATAACCTTTTCAATAAGGTAGAAAGATACATGTCTATACAAATACAAAGATAAGTGAATAAATCAAAAATAAATGAAAGTTAAATGAGCAATAGGACTACTTATATAGTTTCAAAGAAGCTCTCATAAAATCTTATTAGTTACAAGGGGGAAAGAATAATTTTACAGTAGAGAAGATTGTCATCTACACCTACTCAGATAGTCAAAATGAGCATTAACAGCGCTGGGGCAAACTGACAAGCACCACCTGCCAGGAAGCTGTTGGAAGAATGCAATCTAATTTTGTGATGCCATCAAATCAGACGATAAGACAAATGCAAATTTAGGGACATTCTACAAATTTGCCTGGATTCTTCTAAAGCACCAAGGTCAAGAAAGCCTGGAAAAGATCAAGAAGCTGCTATCAACTGACAGAAATTTAAAAAGACATGAGTATCCAGAACGGCTCAGTGCAAGACATGATCTGTTTTCTAGAGACATCATAAAAACAGTTGGCCAACTGCCCGATTTTTAATGGACTGTAGGTAAGATAGTAATACAACACTGTTAGTTCCTGATTTTGAAGGTTGTACTGTGCTTATACCAGAGAATATTTGCTAGAAAAGATATGCTAAAGTATTCCAGAGTGACAAGCCATCAGGGGGCATAATATTCTCAGTGTGGGCAGAAAATAGTCTTTGTATTGAACCTTATACTAACATTGTGATGGCCTAAAAAACATCTAAAAAGTCAAATCATTTTTTAAAAATGAAGGCAAAGTAAAGAAATTTCCACACTAACAAAAGCTGGAGACCTTATCTCCTAGAACCACATCATGAGACATATAAGGAAAAACGATCTCAAATGTAAACACAGAACTGCAGAATCAAATGAAAAGAGCCACAAGGAGAAATATGTAAACAAATGTAAGACTACTGACTGTCTGGAGCAGTAAGAATGATTATGTCTTCTGGGATTTTTAGCTTGTGTCGAAGTAAAATATTTAACAACAGTAGTACAAAAGAGAGGATGAGATACATGGCAATAAATTGTTTTGAAGGTTCCTCTAGTATTTGAGAAATGACAAAGTTATCAATTTAAGGTAGACTCTAAAATTCAATGAGACATTTTAGAGTTAACCACTAAAAACTAATAAAAATATGGTTTAAAATGTAACAGACAAAGTTAAAAAAGAATCACACATACATACACATATAGGCAGGAAAGGAGGAATAAAGAGTTAAAAATTACATGAGATAAACTTTTAAGGAACAAGATAATGCTGCTTTCAGCACTCCTAGTAAAACACAAGATGGGGTGTAGCTCAGTGATAGAGTGCATATTTGGTGTGAGTGACATACTGGGTTTAATCCTTCGGACCTTAAACCCAAACAAGCCAAACAAAAAGACAAAGATTTCTAGTCAGGAAACACAGTAAAAAACAAAAAAAAAACCCCAAAACAATGAAAACAACTATGAACTGTTTTATAAACACTTTTTAAAGTCAAAGAGTTTTAAAAATTATATAATACAAACACTACTCATGAAAATTGTGGCTATAATAATACCAGATGAAGTTGGCCTTTAAAATTGACATTAGTAATGAATACAGAGAGAGAGAGACATTTCTTGGTGACAAAAATTTCATTCTTCAGTAAGACATAATAATCATAAACATATGCATCTAGTAACACTGCTTCACAAAAATATGAAACAGAAAATAGAATGCTAAGAAGAAATAGGCAGATCTGTAATCATGCTTGTAAATTTTGGCAAGTATCTTTCAACAATTGATAGAAACATGAGATTAAAAAAGTAAAGAAGTGTATAGAATATATAAACAACAGAATTAATCAACTTGATTTATAAACATTTATAGAACACTACATTCAGTGACTAGAGAATAACATTCTTTTCAGCCCATATTTAATCAAAATAGATGTGTGTTGGACCATAATGTAAGTCTTAACAAACTTCAAAAAGTGAAAACATACTGGCCATGAAGTTTGATGAAAGTGGAATTAAACCAGAAATAAACAAAATAAATATTATTAGACACCCTACATGTTTGGACATTGAACTGAATACTTTTGAATTACCAATGAGTTTGAGGAAGAAATCATACAGAGAGTTAGAAAATATTTTGAACTGAGTGAAAATAAAAATACTGCATATAAGGCCAGAGATTTAGCTCAGTGGTTCCGGTGCCTGCTCAGCAAGTGCAAGGTCCTGAGTTCCATTTCGGGTAATGATTTACAACAGTACCGGGTGTGGTGGCTCACACCGGTAATCCCAGCACTCGGGAGGCAGAGGCAAGAGGATTGCTGAGTTCAAGGCTTGCCTGAGCTACATAGTGAGCTCAGGGCCAGCCTGAACTACAAAGCAAGATCCGGTCTAAAAAAAAAAAATTTTGCATATAACTTGAGATAAACAAATGAAACAGAGAGTGGAATCCATAGTTTTTAAACTATAGGAGAACATTATTTAAGGCAAGTTTTCTATCTTAAGAAGTTAAAGAAAGCACAGAAATTAAGCCAAAGAAAGAAGATAGAAGGAAATGGCATCTGAAACAGATATATCATAGATTAACAAAAACTGTTATTAAATAGGTAATTAAATCAACAAGTCCAAAAATTTAAAACACAGAGATAACAAAAATTACCAGAGACATCAACTTACAAATATTAAAGTACAAAAAGAGGGTCCAGGGATTTAGCTCAGTGTTTCCCGAACCTGCCTTGCAAGGGCAAGGTCCCAAATTCCATCCCCAGTAACCACATACCACAATGCTGGGTGTGGTGACTCATGTCCATCAGCAATCAGTACCACACACAATGAAGTGTGTGTGGAGTGTTGTGCCTGTCATCCCAGCACTCGGGAGGCAGAGGCAGTAGGATTACTGTGAGTTCGAGGTTTGTCTGGCCTGCATAGTGAGCCCAGGGCCAGCCTGAACTACAAAGAGAGACTCTGTCTCAAAAAAAAAGAAAGATGAAAGAAAGAAAGAAAGAAAGAAAGAAAGAAAGAAAGAAAGAAAGAAAGAAAGAAAGAAAGAAAGAAAGAAAGAAAGAAAGAAAGAAAGAAAGAAAGGAAGGAAGGAAGGAAGGAAGGAAGGAAGGAAGGAAGGAAGAGAGAATAAAGAGATTATAATAAAATTTTAGGCCAGAAAAATTAAAAAGTTTAGACTATCTGTTGCTGAAGATTCTATATTTTCTTTGCCTGCCTATACATTTTGTGTCAGGTCCATCAAATTATTGCTAAATCTGATGTAATAAAAGCTTTACAATTTTAGTTTAGATTTTTAAGTATAAATTTTTATACATTTGCAGTTTATTTTACACATGGCACAGTATGAGTTTACCTTTATTCTCCTGTATTTAGATATCTAATTTTCTGAGCACCATATATTCACAATTGACAGTGTTTTCTTTGTCTAGTGGCTCTTCACCTCACAGAAATCAAGTGGTTAGGCCAGAGATTTAACTCAGTGGTTACGGTGCCGGCTAGCATGCACGAGGTCCCTGGTTCTATCCCTGGTAACCACATACAACAATCAGTACCATGTACCACAATTCTAAGAGTGGTTTCTCATGCCTGTAATCCCAGCACTTGGGAGGCAGAGGCAGGAGGATTGAGAGTTTGAGGCTTGTCTGGGCTACATGGTGAGCTCAGGGCCAGCCTGAACTACAAAACGAGACCCTGTCTCAAAAAAACCAAAACAAACAAACAAAATTAAGTGGTCATTTAAGTGAAGACTCCCTTTTGGGTTCTCTTAGTCTATTTTCATTTATGTGACATTCTATGCTAGTACAGTATTAGAGAACTTTAATTATTATTGATTTCTAGCAAGTTTCAAAAGCAGGATGTTTGAGCCTTCTAGTTCTAGTCAACCAATGTTGAATGTTGATAAAGATTGTATTCAATTTGTAGATTTCTTTGAGTCATGTGTGTGATCTTTTAGAACATAAATATTAGGACCAGGGATTTAACGTAGTGGCTCTGAAACCTGCCTCCTAAGTGTCACAAATTTGATTCCAGGTATCCCCCACAAAAATAAAGAAATAGAACATGAATATTATTTATTTTGTATGGCTCCACACATATGTCCAAAGACTAAAATCCTTGTTACAGAGAAGTCAAGATAATAGTTTCCACTTAAGGCTGTAGGACCAAGTTTAGGGAGATGAAAGAAACAGGAAGAGATACATATAGGACTTCGAATATACCTGGGATGTTTTATGCCAAAAAAATGGGAGCAAAGATTGTTGTGTTTATCACCAATAAGAGGATGAGGAATGAGTCTGAGGCATGTTTCTGTGAACCTCTTGCAGTTGTGACATCCCTCATGAAAAGAGATTTGACTTAGTCCAAAGAACAGATTGAGTGAATGTGAAAGAGCTGGAAATGTAGAGGTGATGGTCAGAGCATAGAAGATAAGATTTTGACTCCAGGTAGGGCAGAAGCCTGGGATGGCCCTGCCCTAGGGAAGTTCTTTGTACAGAGGGTGAGATGGTCTCCTCCTGAGAGCCTGTTCTTATGCAACTGCTTTTCATCTGGCTGTCAACGCTGGCATCCAGGAGCCTGCCCATCAGGAGACTGCCCATGGAATTGACTTTAAACATAGGAAGTCTGTGTGTGAGCTTCTCTTTGACCGCCTAACCCTTCTTGCCCTGTGTCTGACCTGCCAAGTCAGGAACTGACTGAAACACAAAAGAGAGAGTGGCTTCCTCAAGCACTCAACACAAATGTAAGCGTCTTCCCACAGTATTAAACAGCCTTGCTGGGTCAGGTAAGGCTCCAAGAAAACACTGAGTTGTGCTTGGTCAGAATTCTGGGAGAAGCAGGCAGATGGAAGAAGGAGAAGGTGATTAAGGCTGATTCCAGAGAGAAGTTTCTGCACTCCAGGGTGGAGCTGACATTTTGCAAGAAGCCCCAGGACAGAAGGGCAGAGGAACACTCTTAGAACAAGGGTACAAGGTCTTTAGGTCTCAGGCATAGCCCTGAGCACTCCCAATTTTTTAGCTGCAAAGTCACCGTGGAGCAAATTGTTACACGAACGCTGATGTGGAGGATAGAACAATGCCTCCCAAAATATGTCCACATCCTAATCCTTAGGACACATGATTATATGACTCTGCATAAGCTATTTGCAGATGGAAAGATTATCCTGAAAGATCTAGTGTGTAATACCAGGTGTAATACCAGGAGTCCTTATGAAAAAACAGACAAGAAGATCAAACTCAGAAAAAGAAGATGTGACATGAGGAAGAGATTGGTAAAAGGAATTCTGAAAATGAAGGAAGAACCAAGAGCTAAGGGATGCAGGAGGCTCTGAGTAGAAAAGGGAAGGACATGAGTTCTCCTCTAGTTCCTCCAAGAGAGTGTGTCCTCACAAACACTTTGATTTTGGTCCCTTGAAACCTGTTTGGGACTTCTGACCACAGGACTAAAGCACCAAACTTATGATTACTTGTTATAGCAGTAATAAGAAGGTAGTATAGTGAATTTTACAGGATGTGATATACTTAAGTATTGTAATAATTTATGTAAAAATGACTGCAATAATATCTCCAAGCTTTCATAGTCTTGCAAAATTTTGATACCCTGCATCAAGGGTTCTATTCTTCCCCTGAACCCAAGTAGACCTTATGATTTTTGAAGAAAGAAATGATGTGACTTCCAATGGTAGGTCATAAAGATTAATAAAGCTTCTTCTCAGCTTATCTTTTCTCTGGAACATGCCCTTTGGGAGTCATGGGCTAATGTGTAGGAAATCCAACCAAGCTGGAGAGACCATGTGAAGGAAACTCATAGAAGTGGAGAGACAAAGCAGGCCTTGCTGTGCAAGCTCCCACTTGTTTGAGTGAACCCAGCCCAGACCCTAGATGTGAGCAAGGATTCACCCACCAGCCTGTGAGCTGGTCCAGTTGTAGCTGAGTGGAACAAGTTTGAACTACCTCCATCAAGTTCTACCCAGTGTGCAGATTTTTGAGCACCACAATGGCACATTGTACGTCATAAGTCTTATACTAGTTTGTTCCACAATGATAAATGGTTAGAATTGGTGTCATACACATCACTCTTGGTGAGACTCAGGGAAAACTCAACCCATTCAACTGAGAACTTCCAGTTTATTTTTCAGAGCTCTACTCTTACATACAAACAGATTAACCAGATTATGATATACCTGAGAAAATTCTGACATGAAGGAAAAAGATAAAAGAAATCAAGCAAAAGAAAACTTGTGAAGAGAACAAAGAGAAGAAAACTTTTAAAGAAACAAACATGGGCCAGAGATGTAGCTCAGATGCCTGGAATATGTGAAGCCTTCGGTTTGATCAGCAGCACTTCAAGAAAAGAAAAACAAACAACAAAAACCTGAAACAATGATATTGATATATTTAACTTTATAAGAAAAAGTACTTCACCCATCAGATAAAAACAAGATGCTATAAGAAGACACTCAGTAAAAATCAATAATATCAAAAAGGATACAAAAAAACAGAATTAAAAATCTTTAAAAGATTGAAAGATAAAGAAATAACCATAAAGTAAGATAAAGTAAATCTCACAGAAATGGAAAGCCTATGTAAATTAAGTAATGAATAAGAAGATTAAGACTGGGAGCCAGGGATTTAGCACAGTGGTTCCAGCGTCTCCCTCAAAATCGCAAGGTCCTGAGTTTGATCCCTGGTACCACATGTCACAATGCTGGGCGTGGTGGCTCACCCCTGTAATCCTAGCATTTGGTGGGCAGAGGCAGTAGGCTTGCGTGAGTTCAAGTCTAATCCGGACTACACAGTGAGCTCAGGGCCATCCTGAACTACAAAGCGAGACCCTGCCTCAGAAGAAGAGGAGGAAGAGAAGGAGGAGGAAGAGGAAGAGGAAGAGGAGGAGGAGGAAGAGAAGGAAAAAGAGAAGATAAAGACTAATCCAGGAAGTCCAAATTATGAATACTGATATGGGATTTGAGGAAGAGAGTAGAAACATGGTGGGAAGAAACTCATCAATGAACTCTTATATGAAACTCATATATGAAAGGTATGAATTTCCCAACTGAAACAACCCCCAGGGGCCTACCACAAAGGATAGGGCAGACGCAGCAAAGTTGTGTCACATGGAACAGGGATATGCTGTGGCTTTGGGGGTGGTTTGGATTTCTCAACAGCAACTCTGGAAAGCTGGAAGGATTTCCAAGAGTAAAGCTTTCAATGTTATGAAGAAATGGACTTCTCAACTGTTGTTATTGCCGACTGTGGCATCATGAGTCACCTTGAAACTTAGCTTAGAGTAGCATGCAGTTATCATGCACCGCTTCAGAGGGTCAGGGTTTAGGAGTGGCTCAGCTGGGTGGTTCTGGCTCAGGGCTTCCTAAAGTTGCAGTCGAACTGGGTGATTCAGGTACTGTCATCTCAAGGCTCAGAGGGGGCTAAATAGTTTTCTTCCAAGCTTGCTCATGTGGCTGTTGGCAGGAGACTTCAAGTCCTTGCCACAGACACCTTTACATGGGGTTGTACATGATGTGACTGTCCCCAGAAGGAGTAATTCAGGGACAGAGAGAACATATCTCAGTCTATTATAATCTAATCTGGAGGAGACATTCTGCCACTTTTGCTGTATCTTATTATAAGTAACAGACCAACAGGGTGGGAAAGTACTGCATAGAGGCATGAAAACAAGAAGGGTGAACTGAGATAATCCCCACAGAGATAATAAAGGTATTCTAAGATAAGGATTTAAACTCTATCTCACAAAATCTTTTGTGAGAAAGCTACTTGAGGACAGATTCCACCCAAATAAGGGAGTACACCAAGATAAAGAGAAGCCAACTCAAGACAGTGATTGTAGGATTCTCCAAAACGATGGGAAAAAAAGTGGTAGGGTGGCAGTTGTGGGTGCAGCAGAGGGAATGACCAGTCTAAAGGTTTTGAGGGGCACTTCACAAACTGACAAAACTGGCAGAATACATGAGGGGAAAGAAAAACTACAAAGAGTTAACTTGCAGAAAGTTTGGGTTATAATGGTGATGTGTATGTAAAAAAAAAAACAAACATAAAAAAATGAGACAATTATTAACTCCTGGGGTCACAAAAGCAACTCAGGGAAGGCAGTGCCAACAAAGTCTACCACCTGGCTCAGCTCTGAATAGTCATAATACAAGGGACTCTGACTATTTAATCTTTCAGCATCACTACAAACCTCTGCTGGGAAGAGTGATGGGGATGCAGGTGGCAGAGGCTAGTGTGAGACATGAGCTCACATCTTCTCACCTTCCACATTGGACATCCCTAAATAATACCTAGAATGAACATAGTGGGGACATAAAAAACATTGCTACAGATGAAAAATAGCTGAAAAAACTAGACATGATGTCCTATGGGCAAAAAAAAAAAAAAAAAAGTAGCAATGGAAACAGAAGAAGGTAATGCCCAGTAAAATGAATCAACACTTTAAACCCTCCTGGGTGCTTTTCTTATTTCTTTTCTTTTCTTTCTTTCCTTCCTTCCTTCTTTCTTTCTTTCCTTTTTTTTTCTTTTTTTGAGACAGGGTCTCACTTTGTAGTTCAGGCTGGCCCTGAGCTCACTATGTAG
>PVIC010011662.1:0-40968 GCA_004025085.1 Thryonomys swinderianus | reverse complement strand
TCCCGGGCCAGGACCCTGCCTTGTCACCAAACCTGGGGCCTGGCCGGCCTGCAGCTCCCGCCCCCCAGTAACAGCTGGAGGCCGTGGCCTCAGCCGCTCCTGAATTTTTCACGCAGGAGGCGGGCCGGACACGCCGTTCCCTTGGCACCGGGCACTCGGGTTACAGCCCGAGGGATACCCCGGGCCCCAGTCCTCACGGAGCACCGACTTAACCTGTCTTGCCTCCTTCTCAGACCAGAGGAGGACAGGCCAGGGGAAGTAAGCCCCACACACATCCTCAACCCTCCCCTGCACCCCAACCCAAAATGAGTGAAAGAGATCCGCGGCTAAGGAGAAAAGGGGGCGGTTGCACTGCAGGGCACAGCGGCTGTCTCCCGCTGGGTGCGAGGGCAGGGCTGTGTGCACATGCCACAGGGTGAAAATTACAACTCCTGGTGTGGGTTGACACCTTTGCCTCGGGTGGACAGAGGCCTTCCTCACAGGCTCGGAAAAAGCCTTGAAGTTGTTAACCCCCTCCCAGCTGTTATAGTCTCCATTTGACCTTCTCACCTCTATTCAATTTAACAATGGCCCAGCTTTCATTAGCAAATTACCCAGGAGGTGTCTAAGTCACTTGGTATGTCATAGAACCTTGACACCCCCAGCAGCCCCAGGTAACTGGGGCTAATGGCTTCCTTAGCAGGCTTACACTCCAACCCCTGTAGATGAGGTTTCCCTGGTTCCCATTCCTTCCCTTTGCACCAGACACACACCCAGAGAACCTACAGCATACAGGCCACTTGAGCTTTTATATAGCCACCCTTTTTCACTCAGGGTTCACCTCAGCTCAGAACCTAACCCTATGGAGGCTATCTCCCTGTCTTACAAGTCCAAAAAGACACCGATAAAATTAATTTTAAAAAAAGACTTAATACCACTTCTCGGCCTTTTAGCTAAGATCAAGTGTAAATAAAAGACTTAAGATGTGCTACTAACCTGCCTTTCCCTGACACAAAGCCTCATGAATTTGACCTAGCTAATAAGTGAGTTCTAATAAAAAGTTTAAATTTGAAATCTGTACAGCCTAAGTGGAAAGGAAGCTTTTTGGCTCTCTACAGCACCCTGACAGCAGTTCATTCCCAGCATCCTCCTCACTGGGTTCGCTGATCTCCAAGGAAGTTGCGCCCATCTGACAACTTGCCTGACTCCTCCTTGTGGACATTGCAAATAATCTTCCTTTCTTCCATCAGGTGGACCAGAATTCTAGAAGATACTCAGAAACCTTACTTTTGTGTCTTATGCTTTCTCCCACTTCATCCATTCAGTCTGCCTTAATCTTATTTGGTCTCGCTCTCATATTTCTGTCAAATCCTATCTTACTGGAAAGAGGATTTTCTTTCTTTTTTCTTTTTAGGGCACTCTGTATGACTTTTCTCCAGAAGAGTTAAAATATTTTTCCTTCTTTTTCAGTTTCCTCACCCTCCTCCTACTTGATAATCAATAAAAAAGGACCTTAAATACCTCCCTCTCCCCTCCCAAGCCCTTTGATTCAGTCAGCTCTTTCTCTCGCAATGCTCCTAGGCCGCACACACGGCTCTCCCGACAGTCCCTCTGAGACTCTGCCATTAATCAATCCCTTGCCTGCCTCCTCAGACTTCTCTTATAGGACCATATTCAAGATGCTGGCCTGGCCACTCCCAGACATGTTTTGAAGATCTTTCTTCCCTGTAGGTTGTCCACACTGTCCATTGGTCATGAATGAAGCAACCATGAGAAACTCTGTCCACTTTCCTGCCCCTTACTTTTCTGTATATAGCAATAAAAAGGCAGGAATGTCATACCTGACCTAATCGAGACCTCCAAAAAAACCAAAACAGAACAAAAAGACAGGACAAAGCAAAAATGGCCACTGCAGCAAATAACTAGCTACTTCTCAGTAAACAGAAGATCTTTCTGGTGCCGAAAAGTCCGGAGGTTGTCTACATACTGTGCTAACTGCCCTTGGACTCTATTATAAATATTTCTTACAATCATAGCCCCCTCTTCAATAACTAGGTAAGCTCGATTCATTTCCCAGGTAGCTGCTAATTTTCTCTTGAAGTTCAGTCATCCGCCCAGGGATGAAGTATCTCTCAATTAACTACTGCTGTTTTTCGCTCCCAACATTAGCCTATCCACACACACAGATATAACAGATTGGGCTTTTCCTAGCTAGCTTCTAAAATCCATCCCTAATTCTAGCCCCTAATTTTAGTCTCTGTAGACTAGAATAAATTTTTCTTTTCCTCACAAAAATCCTATCTTGAGTTATTTCATGCGCGCCATTTATAACAGACCTCAAATTTATTTGCAGAAAAGAAAATACCAAACAACCTGGAGAACCAGATAAGTTAAATTTTTTGTTCCCTCTAAGTAAATCATATAGCTGGTCTTACTACTCTCCTGTCTGCCACTCTTGAGGTCCTTGTCCCGAGTTATAACATGCTCACTTTTGGATTTTTCTTGCTTTTCTTGAGGGTCTTTGGGATGTCTAGAGTCAGAAACTGCCTCTGGCAGAGATAACAGACAATGATTACTTATGCAAAACCTTAAAGTTAATCACATCTTTTTCTGTCATCAGCAACTACCTAAGTACTTGACAACCTAGACAGACTCCCCCTGAGTGCCAGCATACTGTCATCTTTCAAGATCAGTTAGACTCACGAGCAGCAGTTGTCACCCAACACTGTAGGGACCAGGCGTGGTGGTGCACACCTGTAATCCCAGCACTCAGGAGGCTGAGGCAAGAGGATTGCTGTGAGTTCAAGGCCAGTTTGGGTTATGTAGTGAGTTTAAGGCCCTCCTGAACTACATAGTAAGAATTTGTCTCAAAAAAAAAACCCCAGATCTACATGTAGGAGACTAGACCTCCTAACCACTGAAAGAGAGGGATTACGATCGTCTCTTTTATATAAAAGAACAAACATGTAGGTCCCATGTCAATCACTCTAAAATAGAGAGAGAAACTGCATGGGAACTGGCTGATTGTGCTTCTAATCCGCAAGGAACTCTCTCAGTCAGGAGTGTCCTGTCAGATATCTGAATTCGGGGTTTTGATTACTGTCCTGGACATGGCCTTTATTAATATTTTTCATAACCTTCCTATTTAGACTTTACATAGTTAATCTCATAGTCAAATTTATTTCTTCTTTCTTGATAGCCTTTATTGGTGATGGTCCAAACCCAAGATCTAAACCTGCCACACTGGTCAAGAAATCCCTGGAGGAAGAACACAGCTCCCTGAATCCCCCAGATCAGACAGGGTGAGAAGTCCTTGGCCTGCACACAGGTAGGGCCGACATTCCTCTTCAGCAGGAAGTACCCATGGGGTGTGGACCTCCCCTCTTCTGTACCCCATAAAGTTTTTTGGGAACCAGATCTCTCAGGGTTGAATAGTATATGTAGAATAACTGGAGCTGGGAGGCCAGTTCCCCTTTGCCCGCCCCAATCCAGACAACACCCCAGGGCCATTCCTTCTTTCAACATTCTCGGAGGCAGAAATCAAAATAACAAAGATCACTGGGCTTGGTGGCTCACACCTGTAAGCCCAACACTTGGGAGGCAGAGACAGGAGGATCGCTGAGTTCGAGGCTTGCCTGGGCTACATAGTGAGCGCAGGGCCAGCCTGAACTACAAAGTGAGACCCTGTCTCAAAAAACAAAAACAAACAAACAAAAAAAACAAAAACAAAATAACAAAGATCGTTGAAATCTAGAGCCCCAGATCAGAGCACTTGGTGCGAGATCCCTTGGCCTGACCGTCAGCAACCTTTTCCCTAGTCATTAAAGGTTCACGCGTACAGACTGCATCTCAAGTACACAGTTTAATCGGAGTGGATTCTGGGAGAGGCAGCCTGAGAGGACTCAGCAACTGCTCAGTCATTCCTGCCAGTTGTATCCAGAACCTCAGGGTGAGGCACTTGCCCTGCAGTGCACATCTTTTGAAAAGCAAAACCCTGACTCATCTGTGTGATTTTAATTTTCTTGTTACCTCCAAACAACTTTTCTGCTCTTGGGTTTGAAGAACTACCAGAAGAAACTCCTCCATAGTTGAAAAAGCAGCTGCCCGAATCAGTTTATTTCAGTTGTCTCCACTGATTGATAACTCCTCTGATTTTCCTCTAAGTCTTTTTGTTCTCTGTCCCAACAAATGTTATTAATAAATTATTATTAAATATAATTAAGTGGCTATAATCAAAAGTTAAAATTTTCTACGTCAAAGAGTTTTCTTAACATATTAAAATTCTCTTGATTAACTTGCAAAAACTAGGAGAAAAGGCCCAGGGCTTTGTGCTCTGCCAGCCCAGAAGGTGCCAGGAGTGGCCGATGTGGGGACCCCAAACTTGGACCTGAGGTGTCATGAAGCCCAGCACTTTCTGGCTTCTTCACTAGCCCCCCTAGTCCCCCTGTGCCCTTACCTTAGCTTCAGGGTTACAAAACTAAACAGCAATTTTTTTTCTTGAGACAGGGTCCTGCGTTGTAGTTCAGGCTGGCTCTGAGCTCACTATGTAGCCCAGGCAAGCCTTGAACTCAGCAATCCTCCTGTCTCTGCCTCCCGAGTGCTGGGATTACAGGTGTGAGCCACTGCGCCTGGCACTGTGGTATGTGGGACTGATTGCTGGTGGGTGTGAGTCACCCCACCCAGCATTTTATGTGGGTACTGGGGATCGAACTCAGGACCTTGTGCTTGCGAGGCAGGCGCCGGAACCACTGGGCTAAATCTCCAGCTGAGGAACAGCAATGTTTTTAAAAACACGCATTAGTCAACTCAAAGTCTCCAGAATAGAATTTAACAAAACTTCTTATCTTATTTACTGTATTTAATGCTGATATTGGCATTTATTGTATTATGGTAACAAACATGATGTGATTGTTCTGCTCAAATACCTCCCATGATGTGTCAGAAGTGAGAACTCTCAAGGGTCGTTACACATTCAAGGAGGACCCCCCAGGAAAGTGCCACATCCAAAGGGCCCCAGATAATAGAAAGAGACCCGCAACAAACAATGCCCTGTCATCTGGCAAAGAAGAGCATTAATAACAATGAAAGGATAGAAATGACAAAATACACAAAAAAACAGACACAAAGATCACCAACACAGGGAAATTCAGAGAAAAGGGAAATAGGCCAAGATGAAAATCAAACACCAGGACGCTTGGAGATGGTAACTAAAGCAGATCTAGTAAAATGGAAATCAGAACTCATCTCTGAGATAAAAACACAGATACTGTCCACAGTGAAAGACATCATTAAAGAAGAGATCAACGAGATGATAGAATCCAAGATAGCAGAAGCAATGGAACCTTTTAAACAGCTTCAAGCAGAGCTCCAGGGAATGATGAAGGAGAACAAAAGCTTGCTCAGTACGATGAATGAAGCAGAGAACCGAATCTCAGACCTAGAGGACAGCATAGCAGCCAATGAACAGGAAAGGTATAATCTATGGAAAAGAGCAAGGAACCATGAGAAATCAATTCAACAGCTTCTAGATGACTCAAAGAAAAATAATATAAGACTGATTAGAGTCACTGAGGAAGCACGAGACAGTGTAAAAGACATAAAAAAGCTATTGTCAGAGATAGCAACAGAAAACTTCACAGGAAAAGATATAGACATACAGGTAAATAAGGCCTATTGGATTCCAAAACACCATGACATAAAAATATCTACACTTAGACACATAATTATCAAGGTTCCAGATGTACAACAAAAGAATGAAATAATGAAAACAGTGAGAGAAAGGAAGACAATCACCTACAAAGGGAAGCCCATTAGGATCACAGCAGACTTTTCAACACAAACACTCAGTGCAAGAGAGTGTGGAAGGAAGTATTTCAAGCATTGCAGGAAAACAACCTCCAACCTAGACTGTTGCATCCTGCAAAACTATCTTTCAGGTTAGACGGGGAAATAAGATACTTCCATGTTAAAGAACACCTAAAAAAACTTCACAAATACACAACCTGCACTCCAAAACATCCTAAAGAACATCTTGGAAAAAAACACAGAAAATTCCATACCCACGAGACCCAGGAGAGTGAATGCATTGGGACAAACAAGAAACTAAATAGAAAAGGGGGAAAGCAAAAAAGAAAAGAACCGAGAACAGGGAAACATGGCAGCTCTGAATATGTCCATATCAATCAAACCTATAATGTCAGTGGACTCAGAGGGCCAATTAAAATACACAGACAAGCAGATTGGATCAAGAGGCAAGATCCTACAATCTGCTGCATACAGGAAACACCTAATTCAGAAGGAAACCCATAGACTGAAAATAAAAGGTTGGAAAACAATCCTCCATGCCACAGGAAACTGCAAAAAAGCAGAAGTGGCTATCCTGTTTGCAGATAAAATAGATTTCGAACCCAAACTGATTAAAAGAGATAAAGATGTATCCTCTATATCCTCATACAAGGGATTATCCAAGAGAAAGAAATAACAATCATATATATTTATGCACCAAGCTCTAATGCACCCAACTATATAAAACAAACATTACTGGACATGAAAAGCCAGTTCTCCATGAATACAATAGTAGTAGGGGATTTTAATACTCCATTGTCACAAATTGACAGATAAACTGGACAAAGAATTAGTAAGGAAATACTTGAGCTAAATCAAACTTTGGAGCAAATAGACTTATTAGATGCCTACAGAATTTTTCAACCCTCAAAGCGAGAATATACCTTCTTCTCAGCTGCTCATGGATCATTCTCCAAAATAGATCATATTCTAGTCCTTAGAACAAGATTAAGTAAGTGCAAAGGAATAGAAGTTATCCCCTGCATACTATCAGACCATAGTGCCTTGAAACTGGAGCTGAACAGCAGAAGAAATCCCAAGATACTCACAAACACATGGAAATTGAACAACACTCTGTTAACCAACAATGGACCACAAAAGAAATTAAAGAAGAAATTAAACAGTTTCTACAACTAAATGACAACCCCATCAAAACATACAGGAATTTATGGGACACAATGAAAGCAGTTCTGCGAGGGAAATTCATAGCAGTGAATGCCAACACTCGGAAAATAGAGCAAACTGAAATAAACAATCTAATGATGAACCTCAGACAATTAGAAAAAGAGGAGCAAGAGAAACCCAAAGCACATACTACAGAGGAAATTATAAGGATCAGAGCAGAAATTAATGCAATGGAAACAAAGAGAACAATACAAAGAATCAATGAATCAAAGAGTTGGTTCTTTGAAAGGATAAATAAGACCAACAGACCCTTAACCAACCTTATCAAAGAAAGGAAGGAAAAGGCTCAAATCCATGCTATAAGGAATGAAAATGGGAAAATCACCACAGATCCAGAAGAGATCCTAAGGATCATAAACACGTGCTTTGAAAATCTATACTCCCAGAAGATGGAAAATCTAGAAGAAATGGATAGATTCTTAGACTCATATGAACTTCCAAAGCTGAATGAAAAAGATATAAAAATGTTAAACAACCCGATATCAACCTGGGAAACTGAACATGTAATAAAAAACCTACCAACAAAGAAAAGCCCTGGTCCTGACGGCTTCACTGCTGAATTCTACAAAACTTTTAAAGAAGAGTTAATTCTCAATCTCTTTAATGAAATCAAAAGGGAATCAGTACTCCCAAATCATTCCCTGAAGCAACCATCAGCTTGATTCCAAAGGCAGGGAAAGATCCCACCAAAAAAGAAAACTACAGTCCAATCTCTCTAATGAACAGTGATGCAAAAATCCTCAATGAGATACTTGCAAACAGAATACAGAGAGTTATCAAGAAAATCATACACCCTGATGAAGTCGGATTTATCCCAGGGATGCAAGGCTGGTTCAACATACGTAAATCAATCAATGTACTACACTATATTAACAGACTCAAAAATAAAAACCATATGATTATCTCAATAGATGCAGAAAAGGCATTTGACAAAATCCAACACCCATTCATGATCAAAACCCTACAGAGAATTGGAATTGATGGACTTTATCCCAATTTAATACAAGCTATTTATGAGAAACCCACAGCCAGCATCATACTCAATGGGCAAAAACTGAAACCTTTTACACTAAGATCAGGAATGAGACAAGGATGCCTGTTGTCACCACCCTTGTTCAATATAGTACTGGAAACATTAGCCATAGCAATCAAGCAGGACAAAGATGTAAAAGTAATAAAGATAAGAAAGGAAGAAGTTAAACTGTCATTATTTGCTGATGATATGATACTCTATCTAGAGGATTCTAAAAACTCAACCAAAAGTCTGCTAGACTTAATTACCAAATTTGGTAGTGTTGCTGGATACAGGGTCAATGCTCAAAAATCAACAGCCTTTGACTACACAAACAACAGACTCACTGAAAGAGAAATTGGGGAGTCAATCCCTTTCACAGTAGCACCCAGATAAATGAAATATCTAGGAATCAACCTAACAAAGGAAGTGAAAGACCTCTACTCTGAAAACTATAGAACTCTGAAAACTGAGGTAGAAAAGGAAACCAGAAATTGGAAAGATATCCCTTGTTCCTGGGTGGGAGAACCAAATCGTCAACATGGCTATACTCCCATAACTACTATACAGACTCAATGAAATTCCAATTGAAATTCCAACGGTATACTTCACAGAGCTAGAGAAAATAATACAAAATTCATCTGGAAACACAAGAAACCTAGAATAGCAAAAGCAATTCTAAGCAACCACGACATGGCAGGGGGTATTACAATCCCCAATTTAAAACACTACTATAAAGCTGCTGTGATTAAAAAGTGCATGGTACTGGCAAAGTAACAGACCCACGGACCAGTAGAATAGATTAGAAGACCCAGAAGCAACTCCGGATACACTAATCCACCTTATCTTTAACAAAGGAGCCAAACATCCCCAATGGAAGAAAGACAGCCTCTTTAACAAAATGTTGCTGGAAAAACTGGGCTTTAGCCTTCCAAAAGCTAAAGCTAGACCTATCTCTTTCACCATGCACAAAACGAAACTCACAGTGGATACGAGACTTAAACATTAAAACAGAAACAATAAGCCTGCTGGAAAACAGGCTAGGTAAAACTCTTGGAGACATTGGCTTAGGCAGAGATTTTATGAATAAAACCTGTATAGCACAATAACTAGCAGAAAGAATCAACAAATGGGATCTCACTCTACTGAAAAGCTTCTGCACAGCCAAAGAAGTTGCTGGCACTGCTAGAAGACAACCAACAACATGGGAAAAAATCTTTACTAGCTGTGTATCAGACAAAGGGCTATTATTGACAATATATAAAGAACTCAAAAGATCAGCTTCCCCAAGTTTAAAGACCCAATTCAAAAATGGTCATCTGAAATGAACAGACACTTCTCAGAGGCAGAAGTCAAAGCAGCCAAGAAATATATGAAGAAATGTTCAACATCACTGGTCAATCGAGAGATGCAAAATCAAGCAACACTGAGATTTCATCTCACTCCACAAAGAATGGCTGCGATCACAAAATCAACCTACAATAAAGGCTGGCGAGGCTGTGGGGGAGAAAGGAACCCTTCTCCACTGTTGGTGGGATTGCAGACTTATGCAACCATTGTGGAGATCCGTGTGGATATTTCACAGAAAACTAAGACTAGGGGTCCTATTTGACCTTGCCATTCCCCTGCTAGGAATATACCCAAAAGAATTTTTAAAAGCAAATTGGAAAGACAGATTGTATACCCTTGTTCATAGCAGCTCAGTTTGTGATAGCTCAATCTTGGAAACAACCCAAATGTCCATCAATTGGAGAGTGGATAAAGAAGATGTGTTTTTTTTTTCTAAAATGGAGTATTACTCTGCCATAAAGAATGACAAGATCGATCCATTTAGGTGCAAATGGAGACACCTGGAGGATATACTAATAATTGAAATCAATAGATCACAGATAGACAAATTCCAGATCCTCTCTTTGGCATGAGCACCTGTAGATGCAAATGAGCTCTAGAAAGTATGACAGCTTTTATAGAGTGGGGAATTTCCATAGAAAACTTGGTTTGGGAATGTGATGAGGGGAAGGAATACATATGATACAGAAAGAAAATAAAAGAGCATGTATAAAGGGGGTGAGGAGATGTGGGTGGGTAGGGATATGGGTAAAAATGAGAATTAACTTGTGTCATATACTAGTACAAATTCCCCAATGTTATACGTGATTTTCACATGTATATAAATTGTACCAATAAACAATTCAATTAAAAAAATTCAAGGAGGACCCCCAGAAAGGTGCCACATCCAAAGCGCCCCAGATAATAGAAAGAAAGAAACCTGCAACAAACATTGCCCTGTCGTCGGGCAAAGAATAGCATTAGTAACAATGAAAGAGAAGAAATGAGAAAATATACAAAAAACAGACACAAAGATCACCACCACAGGGAAATTCAAAGAAAAGAGAAATAGGGCAAACTGAAACTTAAGCAGCAGGACTCTTGGAGATGGTAACTAAAGCAGATCTAGTAAAATGGAAATCAGAACTCATCTCTGAAATCAAAACAGGAATACTGTCCATAGTGAAAGACATCGTTAAAAAAGAGATCAGTGACATGATAGAATCCAAGATAGCACAAGCAATGGAACCCTTTAAACAGCTTCAAGTAGAGCTCCAACGAATGATGAAGGCACATGAAAGCTTGGAAAGTAGGATGAATGAAGCAGAGAACCGAATCTCAGACCTAGAGGACAGCATAGCAGCCAACGAGCAGGAAAGGAATAATCTATGGAAAAGAGCAAGGGACCATGAGAAATCAATTCAACAGCTTCTAGATGACTCAAAGAAAAATAATATAAGACTGATTAGAGTCACTGAGGAAGCAGGAGACACTGTAAAATACACAAAAAAGCTATTGTCACAGATAACAACAGAAAACTTCACAGGAAAAGAAATAGAAATACAGATAAATGAGGACTATCGGACTCCAAAACACCGTGACATAAAAATATCTACACCTAGACATATAATTATCAAGTTTCCAGATGCACAACAAAAGAATGAAATACTGAAAGCAGTGAGAGAAAGGAAGACAATCACCTACAAAGGGAAGCCCATTAGGATCACAGCAGACTTTTCAACACAAACACTCAGTGCAAGGAGAGTGTGGAGGGCAGTATCTCAAGCATTGCAGGAAAACAACCTCCAACCTAGACTGTTGTATCCTGCAAAACTATCTTTCAGAATAGACAGGGAAATAAGATACTTCCATGACAAAGAACACTTGAAAAACTTCAAAATACACAACCTGCACTCCAAAACATCCTAAAGAACATCTTGGAAAAAAACACAGAAAATTCCATACACATGAGTCCCAGGAGAGTGAATTCATTGGGGCAAACAAGAAACTAAATAGAGAAGGGGAAAAGCAAGGAAGAAAAAAAACAAGAACAGGGAAACATGGCAGCTCTGAATATGTCCATATCAGTCATAACCATTAATGTCAGTGGACACAATGGGCCAATTAAAAGACACAGACTAGGGCCGGAGGGTTGGCTCAGTGGTTCCTGCGCCTGCCTCGCAAGCTGTAAGGACCTGAGGTCGATCCCCAGTTACCACATATAATGCTGGGCGTGGTGGCTCACGCCTGTAATCCCAGCACTCGGGAGGCAGAGACAAGAGGATTGCTGAGTTCGCGGCGGCTTGCCTGGGCACCATAGTGAGCTCAGGGCCAGCCTGAACTACAAAAGCGAGACCCTGTCTCCAAAAAAAAGCAAAAAAAAAAAAAAAAAAAAAAAAGACACAGACTAGCAGATTGGATCAAGAAGCAAGATCCTACAATTTGCTGCATACAGGAAACAAACCTAATTCAGAAGGAAACCCATAGACTGAAAATAAAAGGCTGGAAAACAATCCTCCATGCCACAGGAAACTGCAAGAAAGGAGTGGCTATCTTGTTTGCAGATAAAATAGAGTTCAAACCCAAACTGATTAAAAGAGATAAAGAAGGTCGCTATATCCTTGTACAAGGAACTATCCAAGAGAAAGAAATAATAATCATAAACATTTATGCACCAAACTCTAATGCACCCAACTGTATAAAACAAACATTATCGGACATGAAAAGCCAGGTAACCATGTATACAATAGTACTAGGGGACTTCAATACTCCACTGTCAAAAATTGACAGATCAACTGGACAAAGAATCAATAAGGAAATACTTGAGCTAAATCAAACTTCTGAGCAAAAGGACTTATTAGATGTCTACAGAATTTTTCACCCTTCAAAGCAAGAGTATACCTTCTTCTCAGCTGCTCATGGATCATTCTCCAAAATAGATCCCATTCTAGTCCTTAGAACAAGCTTAAGTAAGTGCAAAGGAATAGAAGTTATCCCCTGCATACTATCAGACCATAGTGCCTTGAAACTGGAGCTGAACAGCAGAAGAAATCCCAAGATACTCACAAACACATGGAAATTGAACAACACTCTGTTAACCAACAATGGACCACAAAAGAAATTAAAGAAGAAATTAAACAGTTTCTACAACTAAATGACAACCCCATCAAAACATACAGGAATTTATGGGACACAATGAAAGTAGTTCTGCAAGGGAAATTCAGAGCAGTGAATGTATATACTCGGAAAATAGAGCAAACTGAAATAAACAATCTAATGATGAACCTCAGACAATTAGAAAAAGAGGAGCAAAAGAAACCCAAAGCACATACTAGAGAGCAAATTATAAGGATCAGAGCAGAAATTAATGCAATGGAAACAAAGAGAACAATACAAAGAATCAATGAATCAAAGAGTTGGTTCTTTGAAAGGTAAAATAAGATCGACAGACCCTTAGCCAACCTTATCAAAGAAAGGAAGGAAAAGGCTCAAATCCATGCTATTAAGGAATGAAAATGGGAAAATCACCACAGATCCAGAAGAGATCCTAAGGATCATAAACACGTACTTTGAAAATCTTTACTCCCAGAAGATGGAAAATCTAGAAGAAATGGATAGATTCCTAGACTCATATGAACTTCCAAAGCTGAATGAAGAAGATATAAAAATGTTAAACAACCCGATATCAATCTGGGACATTGAAAATGTAATAAAAAACCTACCAACAAAGAAAAGCCCTGGTCCTGACGGCTTCACTGCTGAATTCTACAAAACTTTTAAAGAAGAGTTAATACCAGTACTTCTCAATCTATTTAATGAAATCAAAAGGGAATCAGTACTCCCAAATCATTCCCTGAAGCAACCATCAGCTTGATCCCAAGGCAGGGAAAGATCCCACCAAAAAAGAAAACTACAGGCCAATCTCTCTAATGAACATTGTTGCAAAAAATCCTCAATGAGATACTTGCAAACAGAATACAGAGAGTTATCAAGAAAATCATACACCCTGATGAAGTCGGATTTATCCCAGGGATGCAAGGCTTGTTCAACATACATAAATCAATCAATGTAAAACACTATATTAACAGACTCAAGGACAAAAACCATATGATTATCTCAATAGATGCAGAAAAAGCATTTGACAAAATCCAACACTCATTTATGATCAAAACCCTACAGAGAATTGGAATTGATGGACTTTATCCCAATTTAATACAAGCTATTTATGAGAAACCAACAGCCAGCATCACACTTAATGGGCAAAAACTGAAACCTTTTACACTATGGTCAGGAACAAGACAAAGATGCCCTTTGTCACCACTCTTGTTCAATATAGTACTGGAAACATTAGCCATAGCAATCAGGCAGGACAAAGATATAAAAGGAATAAAGATAGGAAAGGAAGAAGTTAAACTGTCATTATTTGCTGATGATGATACTCTATCTAGATGATCCTAAAAATTCAACCAAAAGACTACTAGACTCAATTACCAGATTTGGTAGTGTTGCTGCATACAGGGTTAATGCTCAAAAATCAACAGCCTTTGTCTACACAAACAACAGACTCACTGAAAGAGAAATTGGGAAGTCAATCCCTTTCACAGTAGCACCCAGAAAAATGAAATACGTGGGAATCAACCTAACAAAAAAAGTGAAAGACCTCTACTCTGAAAAGTATAGCACTCTGAAAAACGAGATAGAAAAGGAAATCAGAAAGTGGAAAGATATCCCTTGTTCCTGGGTAGGGAGAACCACCATCGTCAAAATGTCTATACTTCAACAACTGCTATACAGTTTCAATGCAATTCCAATTGAAATCCCAATGGTATACTTCACAGAGCTAGAGAAAATAATATAAAAGTTCATCTAGAACCACAAGAAACCTAGAATAGCAAAAGCAATTCTAAGCAAGCACAAAAGGCAGGGGCTATTACAATCCTGAATTTAAAACTGTACTATAAAGCCACTGTGATAAAAAAAAAAAAACTGCAGTGTACCGGCAAAGTAACAGACCCCAGGACCAGTGGAATAGATTAGAAGATGCAGAAACAATCCTGGATATGCTAAGCCACCTTATCTTTGACAAAGGATCCAAACATCTTCAATGGAAGAAAGACAGCCTCTTTAACAAATGTTGCTGGAAAAATTTGGCTTCAACTGGCCAAAAGCAAAAGCTAGACCTATCTCTTCACGATGCACAAAACTAAACTCACAGTGGATATGAGACTTAAACATTAAAACAGAAACAATAAGCCTGCTGGAAAACAGATTAGGTAAAACTCTTGGAGACACTGGCTTAGGCAGACACTTTATGAATAAAGCCTCTATAGCACAATAACTAGCAGAAAGAATCAACAAATGGCATCTCATCCTACTGAAAAGCTTTTGCACAGCAAAAGAAGTCACTGACACTGCCAAAAGACCACCAACAGCATGGGAAAAAATATTTACTAGCTGTTTATCAGACAAAGGGCTATTATCTACAATATATAAAGAACTTAAACAGATCAGCCTCCCCAAGTTTAAAGACCCAATTCAGAAATGGGCATCTGAAATGAACAGACACTTCTCAGAGGCAGACGTTAAAGCAGCTAAGAAACATATGAAGAAATGTTCAATATCACTGGTCATTTGAGTGATGCAAATTAAAGCAACACTGAGATTTCATCTCACTCCACAAAGAATGGCCACTATTACAAAATCAACCAACAATAAATGCTGGCGAGGCTGTGGGGAGAAAGGAACCCTTCTCCACTATTGGTGGGATTGCAGACTTGTGCAACCATTGTGGAGATCTGTGTGGAGATTTCTCAGAAAACTAGGACTAGGGGTCCCATTTGACCCTGCTAGGAATTTCCCCAAAAGAATTTTAAAAATCACATTGGAAAGACAGATGTACACCCTTGTTCATAGCAGCTCAGGTTGTGATAGCTCAATCTTGGAAACAACCCAAATGCCCATCAACTGGAGAGTGGATAAAGATGTGTTTTTTTATAAAATGGAGTATTACTTTGCCATAAAGAATGACAAGATCGATTCATTTATGTGCAAATGGATGCACCTGGAGGACACACTAATGAGTGAAATCAATAGAGCACAGGTAGGCAAATACTGGATCTTCTTGTTGATATGAGCACCGGTAGATGCAAATGAGCTCTAGTAGTATGACAGTCTTTTTTGAATGGGAAATTTCCAAAGGAAATTTGGTGTGGGGATGTAATGAGGGGAAGAAATAAATATGACTCTGAAAGAAAATAAAAGAGCAGGTATATAGGGGGTGGGGAGGTGTGGGTGGGGATATGGGTGAAAATGAGAATTGACTGTGTCATAGATTGGTACAAATTCCCCAATGTTATGCGTGATTGTGAGATGTATGCAAATTATACCAATAAAGAATGCAATTTAAAAAAGAAAAAAAAACACTAAGATCATGAGTCTTGCTTACATTCATCAGGTATCTCAGGCCCAGGAACTTCCCTCACCCTTCCACTCACTGTGTCAAGGCCCTGCTTCACGCTGTACACAAGGAATATTTCTCGTCCTGTGCTACTGATTGGGTCTGCCCGCATGATGGGCAATGGAAGCCTTTCCAGATGCCTCTGTTCAGAACACATTCTGTCCCTAGCCACCCTCACTGTATCAAGCTACTCCATGTTGAAGGGTTTGGTGGCCTAGTCCTGGGCCCTCCTCCTTCCCACCTCTCTCTGCTCCCCAGCGCAGCATCCTCAACATGAGGTCATACAGTCTAAGGAGAGAATTCAGGGAGTCCATGAATGTCAGTGGTTGTAGGTTAAAGTTGCCAATTTGCTTTATTTATGACCTTGCTGTATAAACTAGAGCTATTCTATTCTGCCTCTGTGACTTCACAGCCAATACAAATCACTACTCAGCCCAATTGTTCACAATGTCTTCAGATACACTTTCTTATTCACTGTAATTTTGGAATATAGCCCTTTTTTTTATGTGTGTAGTACTGAGATTCAAATTTGGGCCCTTGTGTTTCCAAGGGAGGTCTTACCACTGGAGCTAAATCCCCAGCCCACTGAACATTTTTTTTTTTTGAGACAGGGTCTCGCTTTGTAGTTCAGGCTGGCCCTGAGCTCACTATGTAGCCCAGGCAAGCCTCGAACTCAGCAATCCTCCTGTCTCTGCCTCCCAAGTGCTGGGATTACAGGCATGAGCCACCACACCTGGCCCACTGGACATTTTTAAACTTACCAGTAGATAGTGCCACAGATTAATCATATACTGATCTTTTCATATTTTGCTTTCATTCTCAGTTTCATTTTATTTTCTCATATCTTTATTTTATTCATTTCTTAGATGGATTCATAAGTTTCTTCAGGTACCAGATATTCAAGCACCCAAGAGCCCAGGTTCAGGCAGCTCATGGGACTTCCATGCCCTATCCCCAGGCCAACAGTGCCATCACCCTTTTCCCATGGCCTTTGCCCCTGGATGTCCCACCACCATGCCCTGTGCAGAAACATTTCCACTAAGGATCTCAAGCACAGAGCATCCAACACAGACCTCTGATCCCTCCACTCGCACATCTCTGCCCATGAAGCTTCCACCCACTTTCCCCTCTCAGCCAATGGCCCCAGCCAGTTCTGAAACCTAAGTTGGACCTTAACCTTGACATTCCATTTTCTCACCTGCCACATTTAGCCCACAACTAATTTTGCTTCCTGTGATCCCAACATGAATGTTGAGGTGTTAACTAAATCCCTCACCTCCTCAGACTGCCTCTTGTCACACTTCCATTCTAAAATGTTCTCCAGAGATCCTACTGTACACTGATCAGGACTGCCAGCTTGGCCAGGTACACAGTTCTGTTGAATCTGGGCTCTAGCTTTTCCTGAGTCTGGAACCTACTAGAACCTGGGTTGAAATGCAGGTTCCAAGGCTATGAGCTTCTGCCTCAGATAGCTAGACAGGAAGTTGATCCTTGAGTAGAGACATTCCAGGTCACTCCCCTGAGGTGACCCTTCAGAGATCCACAAGACTTGACCAAAGTTACCACATTCCAAGTTGGAACCCAGGAATACTTGCTTCAAGGGTTTGCCCAGGTCTGTGGAGCTGAGTTGGGACTCAGTGGAACTGGGCATCACCTTGAGCCACCAGAGCTCCCTAAGTGCCATCACAGGTCTCCCACTGGCCCTCAGGCTACAGTCAGTTGAGAAGTCCACAGGCCACCCTCATCTGGATTCTGTCCCACAGTTTGTTCTGGCCAGCCATCAGCACAGGTCCTGGAAAGTCAGCTGAGCACAGGTGCACTGGGGTTCTGGAAGCCTGTATGTTGGGAATAGGTCCTTCCCAGGGATAAGACATAGGCAGAGGAAAGAGGGGGGATGTATTAGAAGGGAGCAACCTAGTTTGGGACTGAATGTTTTTCAGGTTCCTAACCTACTGCAGGATTCGAGCTAACCCTTGTCCCTCACCCTTGGGCTACCACATCCTCACCCCCAATATGTGGAATGGAGCACAGCCTCCTACCTCACTTCAGCCAGCAAAACTATTCCACATTCTCCCAGGACTATTCTGTCTTTGTTTCCGGATTTGAGTTCTTCCTCTGCTGTACTCTACTTATCACTTTTGTGGCATTCTAGTTCTCTCTGAGCCTCACTTTACAAGTCAGAGTCATGGTGCAGTAAACCCTCTCAGTGTTTGGAATAGGGCACTTGAAAAGCTCCTTAAAGAAAGGAAAGGGGTATGGACAGACAGGGACTCAGGCAGAGGGCTGTTGATGACCATAATCCATGCTGATCTGTGGCTAGACAACTTTTGAGGTATTCAGCTCAGCTCAAGCCTGGCTTACTCTGGCATTATATATGTAAAATGAACTTTGACTAATGGATGATTTAACTTCTTCCTTACCTATCTTTATTCCTTTTATTTCTTTGTCTAGCCTACTTCCTGTGACTGCTCCCTGCACTTTATTAACAACAGTGGATATCGTTGTCTCCTTCCTGATCTCAGTGTAAAGGTTTCAATTTTTGCCCATTTAGTATGATGCTGACTGTGGGTTTCTCATAAATAGCTTATGTTAGATTGAGATAAAGTCCATCTATTCAGATTCTCTGTAGGGTTTTGATCATGTTTGGGTGTTGGATTTTGTCAAATGCCTTTTCTGAAACTATGAGATGACCATATGGTTTTTGTCCTTGAGTCTGTAAATGTAATTCAACATCACTGGTCATTGGAGAGATGCAGATGAAAGCATCACTGATATGTCATCTAACTCCACAAAGAATGGCCGCTATTGCAAATTCAACCAGCAATAAGTGCTGGCAAGGCTGCAGGGAGAAAGGAACCCTTCTCCACTGTTGGTGGGGTTGTAGACTTGTACAACCATTGTGGAAATCAGTGTGAAGATTCCTCAGAAAACTAGGATTAGAGGTCCGATTTGACCCTGCTCTTCCCCTGCTAGGAATATACCTGAAGGAATTAAAAGAATCATATTGTAAAGTCATGTACACCCATGTTCATAGCAGGTCAGTTTGTGATAGCCCAACCTTGGAACCAACCCAGATGCCCATCAACTAGAGACTGGATAAAGAAGACGTGGGTTTGTTTTTTTTTTTTATAAAATGGAGTGTTGCTCTGCCATAAAGAATGACAGGTTTCATTCATTTACGTGCAAATGCATACACCTTGAGGACACACTAATAAGTGAAATGAATAGATCACAGATATGTAAATACTGTATCTTTTCTCTGGTATGAGAACCTGTAGATGTAAAGGAGTTCTAGGATGTATAATAGATTTTGTAAATTAGGAAATATTCAAAGGGAATATGGTGGGGGAATGTAATGAGAGGAAAAAATAAATATGATAAGGAAAGAACAAGAAATAGGTTGTAAATAAATGGTGGGGTGGTAGGTAGAGATATGGGTAAAAATGAGAATTAACTTTGGTCATATTCTGGTACAAATTCCCAAATATTGAGTGTGATCATGAACTCTATATAAAATGTGCCTATAAAGAGTTCAATTAAAAAACAGATAAACAACTATAGCCCAGCCAGCCAATGAGTACAATTCGCCAGTGAACACAAAGACCCAATTTACTCACACAGCAATAGGAACAAATCTCACTTATACCACACTGATTAAAATAAGTCAAACTCAGATGGCAACATCTTGCAAGATTGCATTTCAGAGACTTTCTGGGAAAACTAAAATCTTTGAATGTCAAGGACTGAGTTCTAGGAGTGTGGGGATGATTGCAGAAGGACACAGAAGGACTCATGGTAGTTTGGGCAATGTCTTATGTCATACCTGTGTAATTACAGCACTGTATATATCCACTCACCTCATGGCTGTATCAAGGAAATGGGTGAATTTCAGCATGTGCAGATTATACCTTGAGAAATAAAAAACTTAACAATTGGAATTGTAGAAAATTTCCCATATAGAAATAGTGTGACATGAAATGTTTCCGCTATTTTCCTTATCAGAAATTTCACTTTCATATTACTCAAAACAAAAAAAAAAATTGGCTTGTTGAGACAGGCTCTCACTAAGTTGACCACGCTGGTTCTGAGATGACTATGTAACCCACTCTGGCCTTGAACTCATGGTCATCCACTTGTCTCAGCTTCCTCCAAATGGTGAGATTACAGGCAGGTGGCACCATGCCCAGGAAGAATTATTTCTTGAGGACCAGTTATATGCTCAGTTCTGTACTGCAGACTCAGCAATGAAAACACTCCCAAGATTTTCTATTTCCAGAACCTTTGTACTAAATAAAATGTTTAGATTGCAATAGTGATAAGTGCTATGCAGAACATAAACCAGGATAATGGGAGAAAAAGTGAGCCTTGGTGTCCACAGAAGCCTCACTCATGAGGTCACCCGAGCTAGGCAATGAGACACAGCAAGCTGTGGGAAGGTTGTGCTATTCCCCATGGAGGAAAGGGCAAGTGCAAAGGCCCTGCATGGATGGGAGAATTTCTGGCACTTTAATACCAAAAAGGAGATTAGGAACCATGATCTTCTCTGCTTGTCTTTTCTGTGATTGGGAAGGGTATTTGTTAATTGCAGGTAAAAGATAAAGCACAGAGCAGTACCTTACATCCATGGGCCTGGGCTTGAGTGGCTTTCAGCTCACCACCTGGGTGACTTGGGGCAATAGTTCTATGTGAAAGAACTTCTCTGATGATAATCCTAGCTGTTTTGCTCAAAATGCTGTCCCTGACTCTTATGCCTCCCTGCCTCTGATTCAACACCATGGATGCTCTGTTCCTTGTACAATTGGCCCTTCTTCATTCCCCACCCTCAAGCTACACAGGCCTCTGTTGCCTCTTTTCTGGTGACCTCTTCCTGGGCTTCTACAATCTACCTGTCCTCAGTCTATTAAATCCAAAACAGCAGGCACTACCTGCTCTAAAGTCTTCCCATGGCTGGAGTGACACTAAGGGCAAAAGACACAGACCGTGGTATGCCCATGGGACATTCATGGATAGAACTGCTCTCAACTCTTAAGATTCTGCCAATGGCCCCTCCCTCTTTCTGTTCTCATGTGTCTGACCACATTCCTTTCTTGAATCCCTGATGCCCAGTGGGAGCCTGCCTGAAGCTGGCTGCTTCACTTGTCCTCCATGTCAGAGGCCACTTCCTCTGCAACCTCCACACCAATGATCTGACCTCAGACAGCCACCCCTGGCCACAGCTCACCCTCCTCTGCTCCTTCCTTTTTATCTCATTGTGTGACACAGTAGGCGCCTCTTTATGGCCCTTTTTTCCCCTTCACCCAAAAGCAACAAACTTGTTTCCCTGTTGCTACTCACCAAGGATGGGCCTCACCTGAGTTTGACCAAAGGAGTAGCTGTGACCAGCCAGTTTCCTGTTCCAATAGAACTCAATCTGCCTCTGTAGCACCAGGTCCATTCCTGTTCCAATCCAGTCTTACACCCCAATCTCTGCCCTCAGAGTCCTTTGAAATCTCAGGGTGTGTGTGGTCCCAGGGCTGATGGTGACAAAGCCTAAGCTGCCCACTTCTCACAGGGCTAACCTTACCTTCTGCAGTGTCTGCATGTTGGTCTTCAGGTCACTCTCCAGGTTTTCCATCCAATTGTCATATAACTCCCACATGTTAATTGTGGGTGGCTGGTTAATCTGGGTGCGCTTTACCTGCTTTCCACTCCCTTCAGCTACAGTCACAATGGCCATCAGGAGAAAGAGGCTCCCCAGCAACATGGCTCGCCAGGACAGCATGCACACCTGTGGCAAAGGTGAGGGGAGTCCACTCATTCTCCACACTGGATCTCCTGCCTCCTACTTGACCCTGTGCCTGGAATACACAGGTGTGATCAGTGTGCCAGGGCAGACAAGTCCTCAGGGCTGCTGCAGCTGCAAGTCCCTGTGTGGACAGCTGTCTGCAGCTTTTGTCCTTCAGGGGTCCTCAGCTGCAGGGCTTTCTGCCCTCAGCTACCACCCCAGGCTGTATCTGACCTGTGTTCTCTGATATCTTGTTTCTTCTCTGTTCTGCCCCCAAGCAGTCAAAAGATGTATTATCTACACAGCTTGACCATGAGGTACACAACTGTCCAGTGTGGGCTTGATATTCCCTAGAGTGAAGTAAGGAAAATACATGTGGACATGCACACAACACACGTGCTAACCCACAGCTTTCAACCCAGTGCTTCTGTGTCACAATCCTGTTCCTGCTTCTCTTTTTTTCCTCCTCAAAGCCCTGGAAGGAAGAAGAAGCCCTGTAGGGCCCATAAAGCACAGTCCCCAGGCTTTCCCTTGCTCTCAGCTATATTCAGAGCTCACTGCAGATGGAACCCTGAGAGGCGAGGAGGAAACATGCTAATCCAGTGTTGGTTGACTGGATATTCACAGTCTGCACTTTCATTCTCCTCTTTCAGAAAAGTGAAAATTAAACCTGGCTCTTTCTCAGTGTCTTCTTCCAGTCCTGCCATTCAATGCTGTATTATCAAGTGTCGGCACCTAAGCTCCCCATTCTCAACCTTTCCACTTTTCTCCTTGGATTCTCTGTCAGCTTAATGCTCAGGCAAGGAAATGTGTCCCTGGATTGTACAGGAGGGGATATCCACTTTGTGCCTACAGAGAGGCAGCCCTGCCATATGTCTCTGGCTACTCACAAGGAAGTGCACCAAGTGGGAGCTGACTCCTGTCCCCACTTACCCGTGAGGTTCTGGGGTACCTTTTGGCTTGGGGTGGCCTGGGCCTGGTTTCTGTGATAAGAGATGAGAAGTTGACATGCCCTGGTGTAGGTCATCCCAGGCTGGAGTAGGATGATGAGTCATGGAGAGGAGATCTTGGGGTGCAGCCGATTCTAGTCCAGGCTCTGTCCCCAACAGTCACAGATATGGACCCTAAATCCTGCTCTGCTCTGGGGACCAGAAGATGTCAGTGGGCAGCTCCACCTCTGTGGGACCCCTGTGTCTTATACCTCATGCAGTCATGGAAGAGGCTTTTTCATAGGTGTTGTGGTAGCAAAAGGGAATTTGAAAGTACTGGACAGACTCAGATTTGGTAAATAATAAAAACTGTTATTTGCTAGCAAAGGGTCAGCTGTGAGGGAAACAAATGCCTTACAAATTGACTGACTACACTTCTCAGTTTGTATTAATTTCAATCTTTATTAGTACACTATATATGCACATCATGATCACATACAATATTGAAAATTTGTACCCGTATATGACAGTTAAATTCTTTTTTCTATTCCCCCATGTACCCCACAACCCCCACCCCCTATATACATAAGCTTTGTTTCCCATTTTACATTACCATCATGTTTTTCTTCCCCTCGCTACCCCATTTCCCTTTGAATATTTTCTATTTCACAATATCTACCATACATTCTAGAGCTCACTTATATCTTCTGTTTCTCAGACCAGAGAAAAGATATGATATTTACACATCTGTGACCTATTTATTTCAGTTATGAGTATGTCCTGAAGGTACACCCATTTGAATATAAATGACTCAAATTTGTTATTCATATGGCAGAGTAATACTCCATTTTATAGCCAGTTGATAAGGAACTGAAATCTCTACAAACTGTGAACTGAACAAACCTTTCTTCCTTTAAATTAGGGCATTGAGTATTTTGTTTCAGCAGTGAGGAAAAGAAACAAGACAACCCCTAATCTGTAAACCCAGGGAACCCCATCAATTGCCTGAGGACTGCATATAGGTCCTTATCATGGATAGTAAGTGATTTTCAGTGTGCTCTTCAACATTTGGATTCTACTAGCCATGTTCACAAGGACACACAAAGCACCCAACTCTATTCTGTTCTCTCACTGGAGGTGACAGCTGAGGAGGAAGCAGTGACTTTCATGTTTTGTGACCAGAGGCCCCTGGTCTCAAGAGGCACCTATTTTCCTAAAATGAGTCAAGTTCATCTTTATGTCAGATCAGTACTTCTCTCTGTGTAAATCCCACATTTTTTAATCCATTCACCTATTGATGCACATATAGGCTGCTTCCAAGATTTAACTCATGAGTTGCTGCTCTAAACATGGCTGTGCAGCTATCTCTAAAATATGATGTCTTTAAATCCTTAAGACAGATATTCAGAGAGAAATAACTGCATCAAATGGAACTTTTACTCTTATTTTTTCAAGAATCTCCATATTGGGCCAGAGATTTGGCTCAGTGGTTCCAGCACCTGCCTTGCAAGCTCAAGGTCCCTGGTTCAATCCCCGGTAACCACATACAGTACTGGGCATGGTACACCCACTGGCAATCAGTACCTCATACCACAGATGCCGGGCTTGGTGGCTTAAGCCTGTAATCCCAGCACTCGGGAGGCAGAGGCAGGAGGATTGCTGAGTTCAAGGCTTGCCTGGGCTACATAGTGAGCTCAGGGTCAGCCTGAACTACAAAGCGAGACTCTGTCTCAAAAAAAAAAATCTCCATATTGATTTCTACAGTGATTATATTAGTTGACATTCTCACCAACAATGTAGGAACATGTTTTATTGCCTGGAAGCCTCATTAGCATTTGTTTTTTTTGTTTTTTTTTTTTATGGTATCAGGATGGAACTCAGGCCCTTGTGCTTCCAAGGTAGGCTCAGTACCACTTGAACTAAATCCTTGGTCCATTTATTGATTTCTTGATGATGGCCATCCTTTGGGGTTAAGACAGCATCCCACAATTGTTCTGTAATGGTTAACTGTCTTTAGCTTTATTTATTTATTTATTTATTTATTGGCTATTAGTATTTCTCCTTTTATGAAGTGTCTATTCATTTCATTTGCTCACTACTTTTTGGTGTTTTTTCCCTTTTATTGAGTTTATTAGGACATCTTGGGAATACATTATGATCATATTCATCATTGGTAATTTGTACCTGTACATCATATATTTTATTCTCATTTATTCCAATTGGCCAGCACCATTCCCACCCCCCAAAAGTAGGTAAGTTTGTTTCCTTTTTTTGTTTTTTTTATTATATGTTTTCTTTCCTTTTTTTCCTTTTCCACACACCCCTCCATTTTATCGTTCCCATTGAACTTTTTTTTTTTTTTTTGTATTTGCTAGAGATCTCACTACGTAGTCCACGCTGGCCTCCAACTCAGGGATCCTTCTGTCTGAGCCTCCTGAATTCTGTATTATAGGTATGCACTACCATGCCTGGCTGTGATATTTAATTCCCAGTAAGTGCTGAGCACAGAGCTTTGTGTTGGATGTGATTAGGCAGCATGAGAGCCTTCCCACTGCAGCCTTAGCCCCTGGCCCATTATCATATCTGTGCTTCTTGTGTAATCATTAACATTCTTCTCCCTGTGCACCTCTTGCTTCCTGCCTCTTTCCTAATAACTGGAGAAAATATTCCAGCTAGGGTCAGATGGCCATTCCTGAAACAACAGAAAGATGAGGAGCTCTAGTTAGTCAGGCTGGGTCTTGTGTTCAAGCCAACATGTGGCTGACTACTGAGAGTAGTCAGCCACATAAAACTCAAAGGAACTGAGTATGTGCCAGGGCTCCACTCAAAGGATGTTGGTAAGACACCAGGCAGAGTAGATTTTTGGGCACCAGACATGGGATCCCACTGCCCCTTTCCCTGGCCACTCGCCAAGGAAACACACTCTCCATGGTTGGACCAGTGTGTTCTTGCCTCACCTGAATCTCCCTAACAACCTACCCAGAGTGCATGGCCACTGGCAGTTACTCTCCTGGGAAAACTCATCTTATAACCCCTGGAGAACATGGATCATGCCGAGGGGGCCAAGTGCCACTGGGGCTCTTTAGCAGTCTGGATGTACAAGAGAATTGTACCTATGCTGAGTCTCTGTGACCAGCTGTTACCTCCCTAATCCAGTGGATCACCTGTCCCACTGAGGCTCCTCTGAGCCCAGAACCTTGGGGTCACTGGAGTTTGGTAGTCCCCTTGACCTTGGAGACACCACCTGAACATCCCCAGAGTAGTGACAAACACCGTGAGAGTCCCTGGCTATGGGGGTACTACAAGTCCTGGGGGACTGTCCATAGTGTCCCTGTGAGTCTTTCCACCCAAGACTACATTATTTGCCATCTGCCCCTCTTCCTGTATTTTCTAAGACCCAACCAGAACTCTGGCAGAGGTGATAGAGGAGAGAACACTGAGTTGGACTTTTTGTTCCCCTGTGAGCCAGGCCCAGAGCCTAGAAGCCCAGCATTCTCAGAGCTCCATTTTGATTCCTCTTCAGCAGGGGAGACTCAGTATTCTCATATTTAAAGTGGGAAGAACAATGCTACAGTGACAGTGCCTGCAGTGGAGCTATGGGTTAGCTGAGAAAAGAACATTCAGTTGGCTAATTCAGTGCTCATTTCCATCAGTGTCTTGTGAATACTAAGGCTGTCCCATTAAGTGTTCCTTTCTTGCAATCCTTCCAGCCTAGTGGTCACATGAGGAGCTCTGGCCAATGCCATATAAGCAGAAATCATGGGCGGGCAGTCTGTGCTGCTGTGACCATGTGGGCCATGTGAGGAGGCCCTTGGCTACTCTGGAGTCTTTCACACCACTTGTGTCTGTCAGAATGGGTCATGGTCTTTCCTCAACCTTATGGCTTCCCCTTAGAAACATGGAGATATTTCCCTTACTAAGGAATCTGCTTTTATTTATTTTATTAGTACATGATTGTAGAACATAATGTTTACATTCCTTATGTGAGATTAGAGCACATATGTATTGCATTTTAATTTCTTTCATTTCCTTTCTCTTCTTTCTCTCATTCATTGTTTCCATCCACTGCTTCATTTCCTTCTTACTTTTTTCTGTTTTTGCAGTACATAATATTTACTTTTTTTTTTCTGAGACAGGGTCTCACTTTGTAGTTCAGGCTGGCTCTGAGCTCACTATGTAGTCCAGGCAAGCTTCAAACTCAGCAATCCTCCTGCCTCTGCCTTCCGAGTGCTAGAATTACAGGCGTGAGCCACCACACCCGGCTACTTTTTTTTTTTTTTTTGAGACAGGGTCTCGCTTTGTAGGTCAGGCTGGTCCTGAGCTCATTATGTATTCCAGGTAAACCTTGACCTCAGCAATCCTCCTGCCTCTGCCTCCCGACTGCTGGGATTACAGGTGTGAGCCACCACATCCAGCACTGTGGTATGTGGGACTAATTGCTGGTGGGCATCATCACCACACCCAGCACTGTATGTGGTTACCAGGGATTGAACTCAGGACCTTGCACTTGTGAGGCAGATGCCAGAACCACTGAGCTAAATCTCCAGCCCAATATTTACATTTCTTGTGCAGAGTTGCTACCATATATGATACATCTTAACTCCTTCTCTCATCCCATACCTTCCATCCCTCCCTCATCCCCTAATGATCAGTTTCCCCTTTTATAAATACCTATCTCCCTGCTTACCATACTGTCTTTTTTTTTTAATTCTTTATTGGTACATGTGGGAACCAGGGGAAGGGAACATAACTAGAACCTTTACATTAGATTTTAGTCTTCTGTGAATCGATGGCACATGGTGAAATAATAATTAATAAGTAGGCAGAAATGAGGTTTAGAGAGGCTAAGTTTGTGCCTGATCCATGCTACTCTGGGTAGCAAAAGACCCCAGGCCCCAGTTCACCACACCTTTTCTTCAGCACCTCTAGAGTAACAGAATGTAACACACCCTGTGGGCAAGGCAGACACCTCCAGTAGTCCTAGAGACATTATGCAGATGAAGATCCCACTGGGCAAGGCAGACACTGTCAATGGAGTAGATCCGCCTTGAAGCATCACAGCATGTGGGACCCTGGGAGTCTTTGTTGTTAGCAAAAGCGAAGGTGAGTTGAGTCCAGAGTCTCCCTACACCAGGAAGGCCTGATCAATTTTGACCTTCCAATTATTTCTCCCAAAACATGTTCCCAACAAGTACATTTTACATACAGCTCACAATCACACTCAACATTGGGGAATTTGAGCCAGTATATGACTGAAGTTAATTCTCATTTTTACCCATATACCTACCCACTCACAACCCTCCACCCCCTATATATATGTTATTTTTTTCTTTCCAAATCGTATTTATTCTTTCCTCTTATTATTTTCCCCTACCATATTCACTTTGAGTATTTCCTATTTCACAAAATCTATCATATATTCTAGAACTCATTTACATCTACAGGTTCTCAGACCAGAGAAAAGATATGGTATTTACATATCTGTGATCTATTTATTTCACTTATTAGGTGTATCCATTTGCACATAAATGAATGAAACTTGTCATTCTTTTTTGAACTTTTGTTACAGCAGAGTCACCACTGGGAGGTTATGTGTAGCTCATTGCTGACCCTCACTTCAGAGTTGCTAACTTGGTGGGAATGGCTAGGGCTGGGAATTTCATTGCTAATGAAATGCCCACTCCTTTGATCTGAAGACCACACTTTGAAAAACAATTGTGGGGGGCACAGTGTAGAGCCCCTTTGCACAGGTGCCCCTGACCCACTGCCTTGAACACTCTCTGTCTCAGTTTCCCCACTTCACACATAGCCAGCCAAACAGGCAGGTTATGAACATCTGGAAACAGCTAAATTAAGGAGTCTCAAGGACATCACTGTGACTCTTATTCGCACCACCAATCTGGACTCTATTAATGTCTGTGATTCCTGAAATGCTTTGATAGTTAGGGCAGAGCTGCTTTAGGGCCATATTTTAGGGGGTTCTTTTTATTATAATTGGAGTGTGCTCAGGGAGGTGGTACTCGACTGAGAACATTGCTGGTCATGGTGACCTAAGGATTTCACACAACTGGCCTTGGTATTCCCAGCAGTGAGAAGCATGTGGAGAACAGAAAGAGACTACTGTCCCCTTCTCCATATCACTGAGATTGAGTTAGGCCAGGCCCTGCAATGGTTCCTGTTCTGTCCTCAAGGATGGAGCCAGAAACATGCTACAGGGTCCTAAGTGGAGCTCTGCGCAGCATATACTGTAATCCCCTCCTGGTGGTGGTATTGGACTGGGAAATAGTTTCTTCTCTTAACTGGCAGGCAGAGGAGCACCCCATTCCCCCTTATACTGTAGCTTCTTTAGATAACACAAGAATGTCTTTGTCCCCAGATGATCTGTATGTAAATAAGACTATATAAATATATTGAGATTGATCTGACCTTCTGACCAATTAACCTGTATTACTTGGAATAGAAAATTAATGCAATTAGACTTGAATGGTAGATTCTCCACTTTCTTATGTAGCTCCTTACCCAATTATGTAATTCTATGCTCTTTGTGCCTAAATATGGTTACTGTAATGTATGTGACTCATCTGTAACCACATTTCCTTTTTCCACTTTATTTAAGGGATCTCTGGCCTTTTTTCTGGGGCTGACCAATTTGGAAGCAATTCCAGGTCAATCTCAGCTGGCAATAAACATCTCTCCACATCTCCTGAGTATATCTTCCATTCTCCTGGGCTGTTTTCATTTACTTTCTGCTGCTTCAGTAGGGACTCAAGTTTCTCATAAGCAAGGGAAGTAAACAATGTCTGACACCCATTTGCCCACTCAGAATCGTACATCTAGGGGACAGTCACCATCACGCAGAGCTGGCACAGAGTGGCTCTGCACATTCCTTCCTGGGGACAGTGAGTGTTGGGCCTTCAAACAACTTAGATGTTCCAAGGAGTGCACAGTTAGGGGTATACAAACCAGGGTCCCCTTCTCTGTACTGCACCAGGGATCTCAGAGTCTACATGCTGAGCATAACTTAAAAGTGTGACTTTGCAGCCACACAACCTGTCCACATCTCCTGTGTGCACCTTTGTCCATTCCACATAGCACAGGAACTTATAGGCTTGTATGACTCCTGGCCAGGATGTTCTACAGTCAGTGTCTTTTCCTATGTCCACCTTTCTGTAAGTGAGAAAGGAATCTGGTCATGTGAGCTCTACAACCTACCAGGACACCTCCAGGGTCAATCAGTAAAGTTGTCTCCATTGGAGCTTGCAGCTGCTGTAAGGCTGAACAAAACCTCCTCTCAAAAGGTGTTGACACAGGAGAGTTAAGGCCTAACTCCCCACCTGAAACGCGAGTTCATGTTCACTAAAAATCAAAGAATGAATTTTAGGAACAACGGAGGAGGTTTGAGTAGGAAAATTTTATTGAGAGAGAAAGCTTCTGTCTTAAGAGAGACAGAAGAGGAAACCCAGAAAGTGGGTAACCCCCCTACCACACTTTTTAGAGGGCTTTTATGGAGCAAAGCCACAAGGTGAGGTGGGTCTATAATAGGGGGCTACCAATAAGATTTTTAAAGTGGACAGGTTACAATTGACCAATGAGTACAGTGGGGAATTAACAATCAGACAGGAATTTTTGACCCTGACTCTATTCCAAGGAGGTGATTAAAGTCTCAGCCCTCCACCCCAGGAGGTTAGCACCTTCTTTAGAATATCTGATGGCAGCCTATTTGGAATCTCAATGACAGCTATTTATTTTACATGGGTGGGGTAGCTTTTCTCCAGCAGCACTAACCTCTAAATTGGCTTTTTTGTTTTCTTTTAAGGGCCAGTCCTATCTATCTGCCTACATATGTCTAGCTGGCTTTTCTAGCTATAATAGTGTTGGCTCCTCCTGTTTTTATTAAGCAGTCTCTGGAGGTTCATGTGGGGAGTTAAACTGAAGGGACACTTTGGCCACAAAAAGTTCAGGTTTTGTGATCCTTTCAGAAATTTTTAAAGCTTTTACTTTAGCCAGGTGTGGCAGTGCACATTTGCCATCCCGGTGCTCAGGATGCTGTGGCCTGAAGATCAAAACTTTGAGGACAGCCCTGTCCACTTCATGACAGTTTTGTCTTAAAAGAAAATTTAAAAAGTGTTGAGAACAAAACTTAATGGTTCTTTTGATTCAACCCTATATGTAATATTTAAAGGAACAAAGAAACAGACAAGAAAATTCTTCTGCTTCCTCTGAACCAGATTTTGTCATCAGGGGAAGCTGGGAAAAGAACCTCCAGTCAGGATGCTCAGTGTCTCAAGGGAGGGAAGGCCATGCCACTGGTCCAAACCCAGGAGGCCCTGAGAACCCAGGGGATGAAATGAGCCCTGAGTTCCTAGGGTAGGTTGGTGGACTGTCTATGATTCCCAAGACTAAGCTGTCTGAGAAGGTCCAGAGCTTCCAGGTCTGCTCCATGGATGTCCTGCTTCCCTGCAGTGTACAGAGCTCAGAACCAGCAACTAGCACTCATTCCTGTCCTCACCTAGTCCCACATACTGAGTACTTCATCTCCCTAATGCCTCTATTTCCCCATCTGAAAAACAAAGGTTTGGTCTTGGCACAGGCTTTGAAGCTTCTTTCAGGCAGAAGCCTTTTTTCCTCATGATGAAAGTTGAGTAAAGGGCAATAGCTGAATTAATGAGGCAGTACAGAGCTGAGCAGCTGTGGCTGAGGCCAGGGCATCACGAGCCAGTGAACTCGCAGATCTCCCTCTGGTCACTCTGCACCATTAGGTGGACTCTCCAAGCTGCCCTGGTCCAAGTGTCACGGGAAGCCTGACTTCAGGAATGTCACTGGTGATAGGCTTCAAGCTGGCACCAGCCTGGGGGAGGGGCCCTCCCTCTTGGTATGCTGCAGAGATGGAGCTGTGAATGAGAGTAGCCTTGGATTTACCTAGTCATTTGTTTACCCTGTGAAGTGTGGTCCTTCTAGTTGCTTTGTAATGATAAGTGACACCCACTTAGAGAATCTTCCTTAATTCCCAGCACACCTGCATGTAGTAAATTGTAACCTCCCTACCTTTTGCACAGCCTCTTCCCCCTGCTCACTAATCTACTAGTAACTCTTTGTAACCATGGAAACTGATAAGGACCTGGAAGAAGCTCTGTGGAACCTAAGATTGTAAATAAGTATCTCACCTCCCCATTTCTATATAACTGTAGCAAAATTGGAATTGGAGGTCAGTCAGTCAAGCTGAGTGGGACTCGTTTCCCTCATGGGTGACCTTTACCAGTGCATAAACTTCTTTCTTTTACCCAAGTTCCTGCATCTCTCTCAAGTACTTTCAACTCCCTTTGCCATTACACAAGGACAGGAAAGGAGGTGCAAGTCATTGAGAGGTCAAGAGTGTGGCTGAGGAGTGGCAGCCTGGTTCTGATCCATCCTAACCTCTCTGAGCCTCAGTTTTCTTCTCTGAAAGATAAGGTCGATAATCAGCTCAGGAAGTTTTGTCAAACTTCAGAGCACTGTAGTGTGTAACACCTCACAGAAATCAGGGAAGTGGCAGCTGAACATCAAAAGCACAGCTGTATCTATGAATCTCCCATGTGGACCCCACTGTCCCAGCAACCCAGGAAGTGGTGACATTAATGCATTAGATGGGCACAGAGCTGAGCTGCCAAGCAGGTAAGTAAGTTGGCCTGGCTTGAACTTGTCTCTATGTAGAAAGTGAGACCAAAGCCTCGCAGGCCCAGCAACTACTAGTTGTTACTGTTAATATTTGAAGTCCTAACCTTTTCACTGTTGGTGGGAATGTAGACTGGTGCAACCACTATGGAGATCAGTGTGGAGATTCTTCAAAAAAACAACATTAGAAGGCCGGGGATTTAGTTCAAGTGGTGCTGCATCAACCTTGGATGCACAAGGGCTCGAGTTCGATCCCCAGTACTGGAAAAAAAAAAATTAGAGGTCCCATTTGACCCTGTTATTCCTCAGGTATATACATGAAATAATTAAAAGTTTCATATCACAGCCACTTATGTACCACATCTTTATAGCAGCTCAGTTTATAATAGCTAAATCTTTGAAACAAGCAAAATTGTCATCAGTTGAAGACTAGATAAAGAAGTTTGGGTTTTTTATACAAAATGGTGTATAACTCTACCATAAAGAATGATAAATTTGAGTAATTCATACTCAAATTGATGTACCTTGAGGACATACTTATAAGTGAAATTTACAGATGTGTAAATACTGTATCTTATTGTGAAATAGTAAGAAAATATTCAAAGGGAAAGGGGGAATGGGGTAAGTAAAGAAGGCAAAGGAAAAAATTGATGGTAAGAAAAGGAAACAAAGCTTATGTATGTAGGGGTGGAGAGATGTAGGATAGGCAGAGGAGTGGGAAAAAATGAGAATTCAGCCCTGTCATGTACTGGTACAAATTTTCAATATCCATTGTGATAATGATGTGTATATAAAATGTACAAATAAAATCAATTTTTAAAATATTTGAATGCCTAAACACCTTCATCACTTCATGAAATGAAAGAATGTTTTGAAACAGAATGGATTCCCAGTGTAATCCCATGATGAGCAAGAGATAATTCCACAGTGGGATACACAATGTCTACTAAAAGGTGGAAGTTTGGGCCGGAGGGTTAGCTCAGTGGTTCCGGCACCCGCCTCCCAAGCACAAGGTCCTGAGTTCGATCCCCAGTGACCACATACAATGCTGGGCATGGAGACTCATGCCCACCGGCAATCAATACCACATACCACAGTGCCGGGCGTGGTGGCTCATGCCTGTAATCCCAGCACTCGGGAGGCAGAGACAGGAGGAATGCTGAGTTCAAGGCTTGTCTGGGCTCCATAGTGAGCTGAGAGCCAGCCTGAACTACAAAGTGAGACCCTGTCTCAAAAAAAAAAAAGGTGGAAGTTTATTCATGTGTGTGGACTTCACCTCCTAGTGAAGTGAAGCCCCAAACTGAACTACAATGGGCTTATATAGAGGAGAGTGCAGGAACTGGGTAAAGGGTCAAGGGTGGAACATCACAAGGGTGGAACAACTGCATAACAAAAGAGGTGCAGATGCAGAACTTGCAGTTAAGTGAAAAAACACGTTCTCAAGATTCCCTTTGTCCTGGGAGAAAGGAGCATATTTAGGTTAAACATGGATTAACTCTGGATATATGGGTCTCACACCCAGCAAGAAGTTAAAATGGCCCCAGGCCTATGAGCACCTGAAGAGGGCTAGCTACATGTTGCCTGCCCAGAACAATGCTCAACATCATGTTAATTCCTCCTAACCAGAACACCTGTGGACATAAAGATTTCCAGGAATGACAGAAATTTAGAAATGCCAGTGGGCTCAGAGATGCAAATTTCCCCAAGATATTGTGTGGTACACTAATGACTCTGGGACTCACCCAGTGCAATCTTCATACTGACTGTGTGCAGTGTGTCATAGGAGTGAACAAACAGGTCTTATTTTGTTGCACTAAAACTTGAGACTGAAGTTTCTGAGTCTCAAACAATGTTCTAAACAGAGTAACCTCATGAAGTTAAACTTGGGGAATAATCCCTAGATTTATAGGGAAGGGATCTGTCCCATTTGCAGGTCTCCATCTCCCCACCTCTGCCTCCAAAGCTCCTGGAAGCCCTTGTCAGAAGCACAACTTAGTGAAACTGTCTAGTACGATCTCCAGAGGGACATAACATTTCCTCAGCTCCCTCACAAGGCAGGGTACTGAGTGTTTAGATGGGATCTCAAAGGCAGGGGAAGGGATTCATCATCCTCTGATTGAACAGTACTGGTTACCTGCCCTATGTCCACTGTGAATGAAAAGAAAATCAGTGACAGATGCGAAGGTTGGGCTGAGTCCTGGTATTATAGGTAGGAAAGCTAGTCAGACATGTGGTACGTAGATAGTTTAGGGCTGGCTGGCCCATGAAAAGCCCACATGGAGGACAGTCAAGGGGACTTTCACTGAAAGTCAACATTATCAAAGGAGAAAACCACCCCACTCACATAAAATGGATAGCTAGGATTGATATCTCTGGAGTGGAGGATCAACACCTTGATAAACCTAGAAAAGTCTCCTGACTAAAGACCCTATACACTTGTTTGCTTATGACTTGATTCCTCACTACATCCCCATCTACTCAGTATTGCCTAAGCAACTATACTTCTCTAATATTGCTGGATGATCATGGTTTTATCCAATTTGTGATTTCTCATTGTACCGATATTACTGAAGTGATTGTATTTGCAGTGTTACCGGTTGACTGTAACTTTCTCCCACCTTAAAACCTCCTTCCTTACCTGGTGGTTTTGTTCCATTAAAGCCCTATGAGAAGTGAGGTAAGTGGGTTACCTACCTTTCCAGGTTCCCCCTTGTGTCTCTCTTAAGCAGAAGCTTTTCTTGCAATAAAGTTTTTCTACTCTAACCTCTACCATTCATTCTTAAAATTCATTCAAATTTAGAGAACACAAACTCACATTTCATGTTGAGAGCTAGACCTTACTCCCCTATATCATTGGGATGGCCTGCACTGCTCCAGTTGGTCAATCACTTGTACAGTGAAGAGAACACCATAGAACTAAATTGAAATTGATTGCAGGGGTAGATTCTGAACTCAAAGGAGTGCTAGGCTTAGGATGCTAATATTAGAGGTAGAAAAGCCAGCTAGACATATGTAGGCAGATAGAGAGGGCCGGCTCTTGAAAGACTTGCAAAAAAGAGGATCCTTCTGAAGGTCAACACCATCAATGAGAAACTACACTACAGGCCTCATTCTCCTCCCAGGACAGAAGGTCAAGGTCTGGATCCAGCCCCTCCATGGAAGACAGTAATTACAAAATCCCCAGATAATGGGCAGGACCTTGAACCACCTGGAGGAGTCTCCTGACAAGCAAGATCCTCTAGGGCTCGATTTCTCATTGGACCCTATTCAATCAAAAAGTTGCTGAAGTAACTATGCTTGTCATTTACCCATTGGTTAGCAACAGTTTGCCCATTTCTTTCAAATCTTATTGGGAGCCCCCACTGTACTCATTGGTCAATTGTAACCCATCTACCTTTTCTGAATCTTATCCGTAACCCCCTATTTCAGACCCGCCTCACCTCATGGCTTTGCTTCATAAAAGCCCTCTAAAAAGTGAGGTAGGGGGGTTACCCACTTTCCGGGTCAACCCTCCTGTCTCTCTTAAGGCAGAAGCTTTCTCTCTCAATAAAATTTCCCTACTCAAACCTCTGTCTTTCCTAAAATTCATTCTTCAATTTTTAGAGAACACGAACTCGTGTTTCAGGTGGGGAGTTAGGCCTTAACTCTCCTGCGTCACTTCCATTAAAGGACCTGCCACACTAGATGCCACACCTCTTGGCATCTGGATATTTCTCTGATTTTCACAGATCAATGCAAATTCTCCAGAAATAACAGCAGCATCACAAATATGAGTGACCACTCTGTGTCCCTCTTCCTACTCCCACCACAGAGGGATGCCATTATTTGTAAATGTGTCCCCAAAAAGTCCACCTGTTAAAGGATTGGGCCCCTACTGGGAGTTGGAATTGTGAGCAGATGGAGCCTAGTACAGGAGACTAGGTCACTGGACTGCTTCCTGAAGGACACTGAGAGCCTGAAGTATTTTGATTTCTTTGTTTGTAATGAATTAAGCTGCTTTCTTCTGCCAAGAATCCTCTGCCACTACCATCAAGCAGCCTAATCAAGTGCCCAATTAGTCCACCCAAATTGGACCATGAACTAAGAATTGTTAATTAAATACAATTTGTTTCTCTTATGATTATTTTCTTGGGTACTCTGTTAAGAATGACAGGAAAAAAATCACTAGTAGAGGGAATGAAAATCATTGAAGGGAGGAGGGAGGTAGTGTGACTTGTCCTCCACAGGGCAGATCATAGAGTCAAGAGCCAAGCCAGTGATCAGCAAGGGGAGCACTCTGAGTCAGTGTCAGGAACAATCTGATTTGGAAGAAATTGCACAACTGGACTACGACTCAGCTGAGCTTTCCTGCCTACAGATGGATTAGGAAACTTAAGTCTTGTGCTCACTTCAAGTAGCAACAGGGTCTCCCATTGTCCAACATGCTGTGATGCTTCAGGGCCTAACTACACCAGGATCTACCTACCTTCTCAAGGACTATTGCTGACATCTGCCTGCCTGTGAGGCCTTCATCAACATAACTTCTCAAGGACAATTGCTGATATCTTCCCTGCCCTCTAGGTCTCTAACCCTTGGTCACGAGAGTTCCATGGAATAAAAAGTGTGGAAGGGAGCTGGAGGATTAGCTCAGTGGTTCTGGCACCTGCCTCACAAGTGCAAAATCCTGAGTTTGATCCCCAGAAACCACATACAATGCTGGGTGTGGAGACTCACGCCCACCAACAATCAATACCACATACCACAGTGCCGGGCGTGGTGGCTCACGCCTGTAATGCCAGCACTTGGGAGGCAGAGACAGGAGGATTGCTGAGTTCCAGGCTTGCCTGGGCTACATAGTGAGCTCAGAGACAGCCCGAACTACAAAGCGAGACCCTGCCTCAAAAAAAAAAAAATGTGTGGAAGGCTCAGGTTTGGGGGCTTTGCTACCCAGAGTAGCATGCATCAGGCCCAAATTCAGCTTCTTCTCTAAGTCTCTTTTCTGCCAGTTTATTAATGATTTCACCTTGAGTCATTGGACTCATAGGAAACTAGAACTTACTGCAGAATTTCTAGTTAGTAACCCTCTCCTGTTTCCCACAAACCAGGCCTATATTTTAGTCTTTTAGCTCTGTCCTGGGCTTTTTAATAGCTGAAAGTTACCACAAAGATCTGAGATGTGTCCATGTTCTTAAGGGTTGGATTATAGAGAAAAGCAGAAAAAACACATAACATGATTGTCACTTTCTGCTAGATGTTCCCTCTGATTGCTAAGTCCTTTACACACGTGTTAGATTATGGATAAGCTTTCATAATATACAAAGAATAAGGAAAAGAGGAATAAGCAAAGAGGGGGGCTTGCTGTTGTCTCTCCTCCTTATTTATGGATTCTGCATTTGAAGTACTTGAAAGAATATATGTCTGCCCGGAACATGGGTAGCCATTCCTCTTATCATCATTCCCTCAACAATACAGTATAACCGTGTGCATAACATTTCCTTGTATCAGGTATTATAAAGGACAACATTTCCAAATAGGAAGAGGTTGTGAGTAATATCATAGCGTTTCCTACAAGGGTCTTGGGCATCAGTGAGTTTTCATATCCACAGAGGTCCTGGAACCATTTTCTTGAGGACATCAATGACAACCATTGTGTTACCAGCCACAGGAGAGACATCAACAAACAGGATAGTCCACACCTTTGTGTGTCTCTCATCCTAATGGTATAGATAAAGGATCCTGATTCTCTCAGGCTCATGGGGAGGAGCTTGATTTAGGAGAGGAAAGCAAAATATGTCATGGTGCCTGAGTGTTTCCAGCCTGCTGTGTGCAGAGGGCTTGACCTGAGATCCCACATGATTTTATCCCCAGATAGATGTCACATCATTTATAAAGTTGCAAAGTGACCCCACTAAATCATCCATTATACTATCATCCTTAGAGTTCCGCTTTCACAGAGGAGTGAGTCACTGTGCCATTCATTTCCTCCAAAGGACCTTCTTTGACAGCTTAGGCCAGTTGAGGACATTTGCAGAGAGTCAGGACCATGTGTGGCATAAACTGGAATGTTTTAGACAATAGAAAAAAGCTAAACTCTGCTGCAGGACAATTATCATTAATTGAGCATTTATTCTCTTGGGGGTGACACTTGTATATTCTTTTGATCTTTAGGAACCTCTATGCTGCAGATGCTATTGGTGGTCTTAGTGTGTTGATAAATGGCATTGACTGGACTCCTCCCAGGGTTTGCTAGCTGATCAAGGGTCGGATCATCATGCGGGTGGCACGCAGAGAATACGTGGGACTAAGGGCGTGATGCCAACGGATGCCATTAATCTTGTGGAAGTGCTGGCCAGCTGGATAGTAGATGCCATTGAGGTTGGAGGGGCCACAGGCATCAAACCACCATCCTATGGAAGAGGAAGACATGATGATCAGGATTGTTGCCTCTTTGGGCCCCACATGGCTGGAGAGGCACTCACTGAAAAACATACTCTGCTTAGCTGGCACAGAGGACGCCTCAGAGTGGGCAGTGAGAGCCTCTCATCACCACTCCAGCCCACTCTGTGGACTGTGCACCTTGCTCACTAAACCCCAACCTTTGGACTTCAAGTGCCATATCACCTTCTGTGCGTGTGTGGTGGCCTCTCTCTTTATCCTTAAGCCTCTCCCTTTTGGTAGTCTCATTATTATGTCACACTATGTGTCTCTCTCTGGCTGAGCTCATCCCCCTGTTGGTGTTCTCTCTCTCTCTCTCTCTCTCTCTGTCTCTGTCTCTGTCTCTCTCTGTCTCTCTCTCTGTCTCTCTCTGTCTCTGTCTCTCTCTCTCTCCCATTGCCTCTCCCATGTCTCTGTCCCCACACACCCAGTCCTTTCCTGGCAGTGCTCAGGGCTGCACTTCCTCCCCAGCTCTTCCTCTGCCTTCCCTGTCCCACTGCAGCTCTCTCTACTGCTCTCCTTTCTCTCCTCCTCTATCTCTGTCCACATCCCTCCCTGTCACTGTAGATCAGATCTCTCCTGTCTCTGTTCATCCCACTCTGGCCCTCACTCATCCCATCCCCCACTCTCTGACCTCTGTCCCAGCCCAGGGGTAATCCTGAGCCAGAGCTGGTGGGGGGCTGTCTCATGTCATGTCCTTACTCTGGGTTAGGAGGACGGGTGTTCTGAAGGTGGCCTTAGAACCCAGCAGGGAAGGTAGTGCTGACCCGAACTCACCTCCAGACATTGTCTTTGCACACTCACAGGGACAGTTGTCATGGTCTGCATCCCTGGTGCTGAAGTTGCTGTTAACAAGGATCGGACGGCCCTGGACCAGTGCCACGCCACTGGGCTTGTCCAGAAAAATCCTGCAGAGTCCAGGAAATGGCGATAGGAGAGGGTAACAGAGTCAGACTGGAGCCATGTTGAGGAAGGGCCTCCTGCTCAGGGGTTTTGCCCAGGCTGAGTCTCCCTTCTGCTGTGCCTTGAGGGGAGCCTCAGCCTGGGTTGGTTCCTGAGCCATTTTCCTCAGGATCATTCTTCCCAGCTGCTTCTCAGGAACAAAGCACCTCCTGTGCACTGTCCTCACTTCATCTCATCAACTGCAGTTTGGCACCTCTCTCAGGGTGGCAGGCATTGTCCAAAGCCCTTCGTGGTGGTTGACTTGTTCAGATCTAAGCCTCAGGACACACTTTTCACACAGGAGTTGGGATTCCAAGAGCACAAGAACCTGCCTAAGGCCCCAGGCAGGTCAGAGTCAGATTCTGGCCCAGGTTGGTTGACTAGGGACCTACATGTGTTTCCGCACAGATCACCATCCTACACCGTGGCCCTCACAGCTCCTTGGGTCCACTTGCCTCTTTCGGGAAGCCCTCTGTCAGCTCAGCAACCCCCAGAGCTGCACCCAGGGCACTCCAGGCCTGTGTCTTGCACATCAGCAGGCAGCTGGTGGAGGGGAGCTGAACTCCTTGACCAGACTCTGCGGTCCTGGCAGGCACAGCCAGGGTTGCCCAGTGCTGATGGACATTAACCTGATTCAAACCCCAGCTCTGCCACTAGGAGGCTGCACAATCAGGAGACAGCTTCACCTGCCTGAGCCTCAGTCTCTTCACCTGAGCACAGGGCAGCCACAGAAATAGTGACAGTGACCTTGTTCATTGTTTGGTTTTGTTAAACCATTTTGTAGAGTGCAGAGGGCAGTAAGCACTGGACAGTCTTAGTGTTTGCTCTTACTTGCCCTGGCACATGGCTGAGTCTGGCTTGAAGATTGCAGGGAGGGGCTATGCCTACAGCAGAGTTGGCTGCCTGTTGGGGAGCTGTTAATTATCAATGGGGTGCAGGCAAATGCATGCATTTAAAGGTCAGCTCCAGGAAACTCTGGATTCAAGCACAGTACCTGACACGTCAGGTACTACTCTAAGGAGCATGGGGCTGAGTGTATGACTAATATTCTACCCTCAACTTTCACCCATGAGCTTTGTCAGTCTGGGGTAAGAAAGTGTGTGACCAGGCTGGAGATTTAGCTCAGTGGTTCAAGTGCCTGCCTAGCAAATGCAAGATCACTGTTTCCATCCCTGGTAACCACATACAACAATACCGGCATGCTAGCTCACAGGAAGGCTGCTCAGTTCGAGGTTTGCCTTGGCTACAAAGAGAGCACAGGTCCAGCCTGAACTACAAAGTGAGATCCTGTCTCAAAAAAGGAAAGAAAGGGGCCGGAGGGTTAGCTCAGTGGTTCCGGCGCCTGCCTCGCAAGCATAAGGACCTGAGTTCGATCCCCGGTTACCACATATAATGCTGGGCGTGGTGGCTCACGCCTGTAATCCCAGCACTCGGGAGGCAGAGACAGGAGGATTGCTGAGTT